>JBAJNP010001208.1:0-66445 GCA_036877545.1 Yasuhikotakia modesta
GAAGAGCAGTTTCCTCCCTTGAAGTGATTTAAACAAACACATTCATATTTTGGGTCAGAGAATGTATGAAAGTACGGAATGTATCACTCATAAAAACATCACATTGTGGAATGAAAAGTGACCAGTGCCCGCGTTCTTTAAATTGATGTTGTATATGTATATGACTCCCCCTAGTGGTGTAACCCTTTATGTACACCTCGTTACACCGTTTTGTGGATAACTAAACATTTTTGTGGGAAAAAGTTTCAATGTGTGTAAGTAGCACACAAATAAAGGAAGATATTTCCAACAAGCACTGATCTAGAGTCAGCTTTCCCTATCCCAAAAATGTTTATACTTGAGTAGAAGACTTAGCTTAGCCAGCTGGTGTCACAAACTTTGACAATTTATGTTCACATATAAATTGATAGCATTCAAGAGAGGCAGGTAGGCAACTGAGTGAAACATTACTTGCTATATGAAGATAATTGCTTTTATTCAAAGTGACTTAAAATGCACTTACATATGGTCAGTTCCTGTTGTCCGGGAATCAAACCCACGTCTTTGGTGTCGCTAGCAACTCTTCCATTTGAGCTATAGAACGAGATTTTCTGTAGTTTTTATATGCTGGCATCACCCCAGGTCTGCAGTATTTTTGTTCTCCGCTTACAGGCCAGGTCCCTGCTGCTGTTCAAAAAATCCAAACAGTCAATCTGATGGTCACAGCAGTTGATAATTGCTTAAGAATCGGGCGGAAATGCTCTCGGCCTCTCTTTCATCAGATGTGGTGGACTGAGCCAAACACCCGTAGGTGGAATTCGTCATTTCAGGATGGCTTGGGAACAGCTGTTCAAGAGCCTGAAAAGGAAATTTCGTACAGCTGGTGTCACAAGAGCTGCCCAGGATAACATCCATCAGTATCAGGGCCAAACATCTGCGAGCATGTTTTGTTTCAGTGCTTTCATTCGTCTTTGCCAGCACACAGCCATCGGCATCTCCACAAAGCTTGGAGTTGCATGGACCCACGCAGCCCTTCTTCATGCAGCCTTAGACTGAGTGTGAAATTGATTGTGCCCGAGTCTCCACAAGCAATAAATGACTCCAAGTTCACAGTGAAAGAGAATTCGGACACAATAACCAGCTGAGATGTTGACAGATGCACTTAATTCCAGCTTTAGTTAGAATTAGAAACAGTTTTTCCTGGCGTGAGAGCAGAAACTTGGTGTTATGTGTGCATAAATGTGTCTTACTCAAAACGCTTAAGTCATTTTCATCGCACCTGTTTTATTTAGTTATTTTTGTCCTATTGTAGATGTATAATATATATGCACACAGCCAATACCAGTAAATGCAGTAATATACCTAAATATTTTGGGGTGTATCGCTTTAATTATGGCAGCAGAAATTATACTCAAATAAATAGCACAGTGTTTATGGAATTTATTCTAGATTTACCCCTTGAGTAGCCTTTTACACACACATTTGGCCTGTACTGTTACCAACTTTAATATTTTCTTTGAGAGTTTAATTATGTGCTTCCAGTGTCTCATTACTACACCTCTTCGCTGGCAGTTTGGCACACTCTTTATTTGCAAACTTCTGAATTTATTGGCCACATCAGAGAAAAAATACAAGGGTGGCAGTCTTATAGCCTTTGGACTGTACACACACACACGCATGGTTGCTCAATCCTAGACATATCTAAGCAACTGCAGGTGCCTCAGCATGAGGTCCAAGACAGCAGGAAGATCTTGGAATTTTTCAAACATCTGCTAAGTGTGCAAACACACACACACACACACACAAAAACACTACAGTTAGGTGCAAATGGATTTACTCTGCCATGTTGATGTCTTAAATTCTTGTGTTTTGAAATTGTCTGTGTTCTGTTTTGTATAGGAAATCTCCTCTGTAGATTTCTGCAGTAACTCTGCGTCCAGTCGAACTCCAACTCCCCCTGGGCGATACTCTCCACACAGCCCCATTGATCGAGAGCTGCCCATTTCCCCACGCCGCAGGTAAACTCAAATACATACCTTAACATTTGCTTACACTTGTGTCTGGTGCTTCAGAAGAAGTTTTGATAAACATCTGTGCCTTATTGAGTGCAGTTGACACGGTGAGTGTATGTTGTACAGCTGTGTGGTTATTTGTTTTTATTTAAATTCTTTGCTGCAAACATATTGCATGTAAGTAAAATAAAATCTGGCGTATACATTATTTTTTGCTACTCTTTTCAGTGGATGTTTTGTCTTATTTTTCTAGAAAGGATATCATTTCTGTCCCTAATTGGCCCCCCCACCCTTCTTCTGCTTTACACACTTGCACCCACCCCCGTTTTGCTTAACCAATAAGATTGTCAGCATCTATTGACCACACCCCTTTCCAGCTGTCAACCAATACGAGGTAGCTTGCAGACTGCAACTCTCGAGGTATCTTGCAGACTGCAACTCTCAGCTTTTTTTATGGCTTACCAGTACTCGACAGAGAGGTGTGTGTGCGCATACTCTGCCTTTTTGTGTGTGTTTGTTGGATGTGTGTGTGGTTGTCACTTCAACAACAGTTGCAGAGGAATTTGTCTTAAGGTAGGTCTAAAACTGGTCAGACATATTCCTTACACTTAGAAAGCGCATGACAAGCTGCTTTGGGGGAAGGAAACATTGTAATCTGAGACTGTGTGTTTCTTGGTGCTTTGAGATAATGATGCTGATGTTGTCTGTTGACTATGCAGTTTGAAAACCAGTTTAGTGAGTTTTTTTATAAGATGGTAATCAAAGCTCAGCTAAGCTAAATTTTCAGTTCAGAAAAAATAATATGCATGTTTTGCAGCACTGTTTTTTTTAACTGTAAACCTACAAGAGTCTGCAAGCAATACTGCCCTATTAAGGCAAAAGACCTTAACTCATTATTCTTAATGTCCTGACAATTGACAATTAAGTGCCAGAAACCAGGAACATTGTGACAATGGGCACCTGTGACAATGTGCCCCACAATGTCTTTCTATGGTATATCCCACTGCCCCATGAAACATTTGTCCCAAACCCTGTGAATTTTAGCAGCAGCTGTATTGGCAACTGAGGGGTGCTTAGAGTACTTGAAGGCAAATATTCAAACTCGCTGTCTGGTTTCAGTTTGAAGCATGTTCTATTGAACAGCCACGTTCAGATAGTTGATCTGCGTCCTCTTTTTTTTTTTTTTGTCCACTCTTGTCTTCATTAATGACTATTACAGGTGCTTTACTCTTCTTTACTTTATTATTCATATCTTATGTATAATAATATACCAAGAAAATGTTACACATTGTTTTGCCCCACGGATACTAGCAAACATGCTAACAAGTCACGCAAGTTTCTTGTGACAGCCACACCCAGATACTCAATGAAACCTCTTGACACTGTATGGACATTACACACCCACATGCTCACTGCACATTTTGATCTGTTTTCTGATTATAATTCCACCTTTTTCTCCTGTTACAGTACCAAACTGCACAGTTGCTTCTTGTAAGGTCAATAGTCCTGTTTGATAAGTGTGGCTGTTGATTAATCATTCTCACTGCTTGTCCTATCTTTTGTGCACAACAGCAACCTTGACAACTTTGTTTTCATGGCAAACAGCAGCTGAGCTATCATGACAAGGCCGCGGTTGCTGAAAGAATGTGTTATCGCATTTATTATGACATGCCTCGGAGATGTTCATGTTGTGGTAATAGTAGCATTAAATATACATAGATTAAATATTTAAGTTGTTGGCGGATCTGGATTAGATCTGGATCGAATCTGGATTAACCATTTACATAGCTCTTTTCGCACAGATGTATAGTTGTTCACATTTGACAGTGTATGAAATACACAGATGCTTTTATGATAATGTTTTTCCCGCTTGAGTGTTATGTGGGCGGGTGAGTACAGTATTAAGTAATGTCATATGTCTAAAGTTTTCTCTCAAGAATATGCATGTGGCCCAATAATTGTAATGCAAGAATATGATGGCCATGTGTAGGAGGAATGCTCTGTGTAATAAAAATAGCTTTTATACAGCTTTTTTACAGCAACCCTATGCATTAAAATGTAGCTGTAAACTTCCCGCTGGCTAGCTACTGTAACTACACTAAACAGCTCATTAAGCTTGTCTTTATAACACACACCCTCAATGTACGTTTGTTCCCAAAAGCCTCACGCTCAAATTCTACCCACAATTTTTTACGCACAAATACATTTTTTAGCTCATTGTAAAGGGTTGCGAATAGCAATCTGTGGTGGAATTAGCACACATCACTGAGATTTTCCAGTCAGAAATAAATCAAATCTCTGACACGGGTTAGTCAGCTGAGTCAGCACCAAGATTTCTGTTACATGAATGTGGAAATACTTGAAAGGATTCTTTTATCTATTTTCCATGCCGAGAAATACAGCATGTTGGGTTCTGGGTGATTCAGTTTGTCCTCAGTGGAGAGTTCTGCAGGCCTTCATTTGAGGTTAAAGAAACATATTATGGTTTTTAATGTGAGGTCCCTCATGTTCTGTCACATTAGTGTCCATGTGAAGGAGGTCAACATGTTTTAGTCGTTTTATTCCTTGAAATGATGCATTATTGGCCATAAATTATGATTAAAGATAATTTTTACCTCTTTTTTTACATCTGATTGTAACTCATTTACTTTTTTTGTCCACACTCAGAATAAAATGTGGTATAAACTGAAAAATCATAGCCAATCAAAACTTATTTGATGTTTAATATAGAAAAGTTTGGTACAGGATTTTGGACCAGTGAGATTTCACAGTAGCATGACGTGTGTGGACTTTACACAAAACTGGTGTTTACAATAATACTTAATACAATAATCACATCACAGTGAACAAGGCTGGCACCCACAGTGTCTATCAATTGTCTTTCTCTCTCAGTTCGGACTTTGCCATGCAGAGGTTTGACAGAGACTCAGAGGTGTATAAGATGATTCAGGAGAACAAGGAGTCCCGCGCGGCTCCTCGCCAGTCCAACACCTTCAAGATGCTGCAAGAGGTGCTAGAGGCTGATGAAAGAGGTGACACACACACACAATCATGGCTTGCTCACAAACACACACACACACTACTTCTCCGAAAAGCCTTTTCATGCTTGTTGTGTTTCTAAAATAGAAAATTATAGTACTTTGTGAAATCAATACAGATAAAACAATTTAACAGATAGAAAGCAGAGTAAATATTGCAAAGTTGAGAAATGGAATTGACAAAGATTAAGCCAGTAAAGCTAAAAGCTTGCAAACTGTCCTTAAACAAACAAAATGACAAGCTAAAGACAGCAACAGTTTTATCTTAGTGCTGGTTCTGCAGTCCATTTCATTTACTGTCAGATATTGATTGGAGGTAAATAATTCTTGAAATTAGGACTAATATAAAATTGGCACATTTTGCGATTTTAGAGATATTTGTCTACCTCTATTCAAGTAAATAGGACTTGGTCCTGTATGCCTGAAATAGCTGCTCAGAGGCATTGCAAAGATGGGACTTTGGTTTAAATGACATTCAGAGGCTCACACAGTGTGAATTATCTTAAGTGTGTGTGTGCGCGCGTGTATGTGTGTGTAAATGCATGATATTTTGAACTTGACTGTCAGAGAAAAGAAGGTCTTTGCGCAAACAGTTTAACAAAGCATTAGCATGCTCATGTCATGACAGGAGAGGTCAACTAATCATTGATAACTCCTGTGAACTTTTGTAAGAAAATTACTGGGGTTGGGGGATGAAGGAACATGAATGTTGCTCCAGACACTGTGTGTTATATTGTTGGTTTGTTATTTCTTTGTTTATTCACAGAGGCTGCCATCCGGTTTCCAGGGAAATTGTCACCAAGCCCCACAAAGACCACCTCAAGTGTTTCGGGGGGGCAAAAATACCACACCTGTGAAAAATGTGGCACCAGTATTGTGTAAGATTCACTTAGTTGATTTTTCAGAAACGTTTCCCCTGTACAAATGTGTTACAATTGCATAAGAGCAAGTATCTTCAGACGTGAACGTTTAGCCTTTAGGGAAGAGTCGTTCTCATCTATTTACATTTATTAAAGTTGAAGGGAGTGGAAAACATGTCAGAACATCACAGATTATTGCATGTTTATTAATAATATATTAATAGATCCACACATGCACATTTATTTATAATACATATAATACATACCCTAAATGTCACATCTCTAAATTAAGTTATTATTATTATTTATGTGACACTGGGAAATATTTAATAATTATGAAATTATTGAATTACAAATGAATCTCTATTTTAAAAAATTTTTGAATCTAATTTTAAAAATATTCCTTTGATAAAAAGGGATGCTGCATTCCAACAATTCTCTCTGCCGTAGACAATAGTTTCTAATGTAGGCAGTAGACACCAATGCAGCTCAATGCAGCTTTGTGTGTCTAAAAACTATGCGTCTTTTCCACCTTTCAGCACCCAGGCCGTGAGGATCATGGACGATCGCTTCCGTCACCCCGAGTGCTACACCTGCACAGAGTGTGGCCTCAACCTAAAGATGCGTGGCCACTTCTGGGTGGGAGATGAAATGTTCTGTGAGAAACATGCCAGAGAACGATACCAGAGCCCTGGTACCAGCCCTCGCTCCGTCGTGTCCCCCCGCCACTGAGACGCCCAAATCGGCCACCCTCCTGACACGCCTCCAACTCCTCTGGTTGGCTGGGAGCATAAACCCTGAGGAGAGTACTGTGATGTCATAATTGCATCATCCAATTGGAGCCAAATAGAGCGCGTAATGTAACTTGAAGATTTGGGACTCGGTGCAGTCATGTTCTCTCCTCTAATACTCCACAGCCAGTGACTATAAGTTTTGATCTTTTGAACGGGGAGAAATGATTTGATATTGGGGTCTGCGTTAGGAGTGTGTGCCGTCGATTTACTTTATTGCCTGCCTGCCTCTTCCACGTGTTGTATTATGCGTTAAAACAGCTCCCGTTTTACATACACATTTGACTTGAGTTTATATAAAGTATTGTGTATTTTTGGCTTAAATTTGTAGGAAATTTCCATATACAGAGTCCTGCAGTAGACCCAAATAATGAGATGCGTTAATGCACACAGGACCGGTTTCCTGTGTTTGTGTGTGTGTGTGAGACGGTGCGAGACATTTTCTTATGTTTTCTGCTTTTCTCAGTGGCTATTAGCATGTATGTGCACTTGCTAGAAGGGGTTCATGATTACTCAGAAGTGATTCTTAGTTTGATATAAATACCTCCCTTCACAAAACAATCCCCAATGCACCCCTATTCAAAAGCACAGCTATTTACGACTCTGTTTATTTTGTATTAAACAAGGGAAATTTAAAGAATCATAATATTAGTGTAAATATTTTTCACCTTAAGCTATATGTAGACGAACAGAGGGTTTTGTGTGCATGTTTGTGTTCAGGGTTGCATGTTTCACTTGAATATATTGTATATTTTTGGGTGAGAGAGGTTTGTTCATACGCAAATACAAAGTGTCAGAGTTTAAAAGCTTGAATTTTAAGCCACAGTAAGCAAACGAAACATCTTTGTTTACTGTGGATCAAACACATCAGATGATCATTTTATCATCTTTGTAGTGTTAGCCTCTCTTTACCTTTTCTGCTTTAAATAAACATCTTTATGATCAGTGTATATTTGGCTATGTTTTTGGAAGTTTTTTATTTAGGTTTATTTAGCATCTTGGATTTATTTGCATGCACAACACCTGCTACATAAGATGTACAAAGGTCTGTGGTAAATTAAAAAGGGACAGTTAAAATTAGTCACTGTACAGTAAAGTGTTTTCAAATATTCATATTTAAATGCAAATCCAGCACAACATCAATGTGAGAGATGTTTGATTTTTATTACACTTTACATTTAAATGCAATCTTTACAATCTACTGCATCGCAGTTTCCATAAATGACATTTGAGAATAAAATTATTTAGCACTGACTATGGTAGGCTAACATGAAAAATGTATCCAGATGGTTTAGTATTTTTAGTGTGCATACTTTGAGCCAATATTGTACACAGTCCCATGTGCATGAGAAGGGGTTTGTGACCATTTTTATTTGTTATTAATGTGGAAGTTTTAATTGCAAATTAATGTGGATGTCTTTCTATGCAAGTGGAGAAGGTCAGCTACTATTGCCATATTCTACTTGAAATACTATAAGTAGAATTAGTATGTAGTACTAAAGTAGTATGCAACAGTTAACATTGTTATATATTGTTGTTGCATGACCTTATGAAGATGGTTTGTTTCAGGTGCTCAAAGATGGAAATGTTAACTATTACAGTGGATATCATTGTCAGTTTAATATTTGAAAGGTTGGGTGAAATATGTTGTATGATGGACTTCCATACAACACAGTGTATATATTTGCAAAAAACAGTATTTAAAACAAACAAAGGAATGTATTTATTTTAAAGAAACATAAGGTTTTTATCTCTGCCAGTTTTTTTCCCAGCATATATTTATTGGCGATAACTAAATGATTTAAAGATTTAAACCAAACTTAAACCATCTGACGAGAGCAGTGTTGTTGTTTTACATGACCACTAGAGGGAAGTAGAGAGCGTTTTCTTCGCAGGCACGCTTGTTCTGTCTATATGTACCAACACAAACGAGAGGCAATGGAAAATAAAATCTGTACGTTTCTGTAAATACGTTTTGAATCATATTTAAATAGTGCAGTTGAAAGATTCTGAAGATCTAAAAACAGGGACAGCCTTATGAATTAGTTCATTCTGAGAACTGGCATATAAAGCTTTTATGTGTACTTTTCTGTTTAATTAAGTTTTATTCGCTCATGTAACTACCCAGACAAACATCAGCAGTGCTGGAGCAATTTACATTGTGGGAGAGATGAATGACCTGCCTTTGTGCTGTTTGGTGTTTTTGGACATTGGCTCTCAGCAATCAGTGAGGGTTAGAGGTGGCCATCTTGTGTGTTAGGTCATGCTTGTTTTCAGACATCGCTGTAATCAATCTCTTCCAGAAAGCCATTAAACAGAATCAGCGTGTAACACTGCAGACAGGAACTGTGCTCTGCTGAATGGGGAAATGGGAGCAATCAGACATTTGTTAAACTGTTTTTCTAATGGGACTCGCTGACTGTTGGCTGATATACCTTCAAGTGGTCTCCACTTAACTCTGAATAATCTGTCACCATTTTCCACCTCCTGCTCTCTTACCTCGCTGTGGAGAAATGTTTATCTTTCTAATTTGTAGGAGGAGGGCCAACTTTCATGGGGTGTGTAAAATAGCGGTCCACTTGCACTTGGTGTCGGAGTGATTTATGTCAGTGTTTTTGCTGCACAAACATGTTTAATTATATACTTTAAATTATGCATTCAGCACAATTTATTCAGGGCGCAGCTATTGCCATCCAACAGTGTTTTACATAAACAGCTCAAATTTAAGGGGCCGTGGATTGAGATTAAATTCCTTGATCTTGATCTTTTATAATATAACAGGTCATTGTACTAGAAAACAGCCAGTATGTTTTAGAGCTCAAAACGTCCTTGTTAGTCCAAAAACAACTTTAATTGAAGCTGAACAGACAGAGGGGTGTTGTATGTGGTTGCTGAGATTGTCCAATGGTTTTGATAGAGTGATCTGAGTGGTTGCTTATTGGCAAAGGTCAAAACATTCCAAGTCTGTTGTCCCTGTTTAATTGTCCAGGTGAAAGTTGTTCATTTTATTGTTTAGAAAAGTAATATCACATCTTCTTAGCAAGCTGCATGATATAAAGTATCAGATTATGAGTAGGCCTTACAAACGGGACATATCGCATAGCAATTGCAACAAACATACTGTAGCGACCTGGGGCATGACGGGTAATCGCGAGTGTGGTGTCATTAAAGATGTTTAAACATGTTAAAGTCGTTGTTTCCGTCATGTCGCCTGTGTTTATGTGTTTTGTTATTGTTATGTGTGATTCTGTGTTTATTGTTGTATTTATAATGTGTTACGTGTTTAGTGTCGAGGCGATTGGTGTCTGTAAGAAGGGCCCCATGGCGATGGTCAGATGTGTGTGTTTCTGGTGTGGTGGAATAAACGGGTTCGCTGTACGAGTGCGTCCGTGTCGTTTATTCCAGGAGCCATGCCGGGATCCCGTGACACTCGGGGCCGTGCGGTGTATGGGGCACGAGTGTTCACGTAGGAGACATACTCGCGGCCAGTGTAGCCGCTCGTCAGTTCGTCGTGCCCATCTGAAAACCCACTCGTAACAGACGCGGGTCGTTACAATGCACACCACCAGGTGGCGGTATATAAACACATCCCTACCGAAATATATTAAACCTCCATATCTGAGTCAGTTGACTTCGGATCAAGTTGATATCCTTTTATCAGAAGCCAACGCTGCTTTGAAATGAACTCACAAAGTGTTCTCTATATATTTGTTGGCTGCGGTTTTGTTTTTGTGCCTTTCATACATTTGGTAGTGCTTTTCAACCAGCATTAATCTCTCTGAGGAATGGAGACAGATGACCTTAGAAGACTGCAATGGGAAACAACATCAATCACCAGGGCTTATTACCTTTGACCCCGGGAGTGACTGTCCCATACTGTATACTGTACATAGTGTCTCCCACAAAAGACAACCGTAATAACAGCTGACTTTGACATCTGATTTGACCTGACTTCCCCTCTTGAACTTATCTGATGCACTCATAACACATAGAATTCATGTTTCCTATCATAACTTTGTTAGTTGATCGTGCAATTTATCCATAAATATATATTTTAATATGAGAAATACATAGATACATATTTTGGTAATATGTAGTATATTTTTGGCTATAGGCTATCACATATACATTACCAATAATAGCCACATTCAAAATACTTTAGATGGCATTGAAATAAAGATTCCAAAATATGAAACCAATTGAATTTGTTTTAAAGAAAGTTTTTACAATGTTATAAATAATGCATTGGCAACAGTAATCGGTTGAGTAAATGTAAAAATGGCTTAGTGTTGCTTAGGTGTCCGAATACTTTTTTGGGGCCACGTGTTTCTTGAACGTAGTCTTTCTCTCAAAAGCCTAAAGATAACTATTTGTGTCATTTCCTTTTTGTATTTGTCCATTGTGTTATTTTCTCTCTTGTTGAAGACTGGGGCTCCTCCTCACATTCCCCCTCTTTTTATTCCACCTGGAATGGACTCCAGATGTTTAAGAGGGAAAGAGAGATACTGCTGGCTCGGCGATATGAGCTAGCAAAGCAAAGCAATGGGGGGAAAGGAGGGAGCGAGCGAAAGTGAGCGCGAGAATGTTGGAAAGACATAAAAGTTTGTCTGGATGCTATTAAGTACAATTTGATGTAATGTGCAGTTTGGGACGTGACATTTTAAATGGAAACTGCGCACCATATGAGGAGGATTTGGGGGTCCTGGAGGTGGGGAGGGAGTGAGCTGGAAGCGTTATTTAAAGTGCAGGATAAACAGACCTCGGTTGGAGGCGCCCATTTTTGCACGTTTCCGGAAGAGCTCGGAATCGTTTTTTTCCCGCGGCCCTCATTCTGCGGCACAGTATCGGGTACAGCAATAACAAACTCAGGCCTGCATGATTTTAGCTGGAGCACAGTTGCCCCATTGTGCGAGTGGGCGGCACTTGCTCGCCTGAACCTGCGGCACGGACACAAATGTCAACCTCAATTGAAACCCTCGATCCCTTTTCTCAGTTGTATTTTAAAAACACGGCCTTGGTCTGTTTTTAAGCATGAGCTAAGGTTTCCTCCTTCGTTGTCGTCTTGTATATCAAAAGGGGTCGGTTTTAAAATGAAAAGTTGTGTTTTAAAATAAAGCAACACTGTGGATTTCAGCTCTGCTGAAACCACATTGCGGACAAAGGTTGACTTGTGCGTATCACACACCCGAAGATATTAAACTTTGCTTGTGTTGGGAACGTTACAGCATGGGCCCATAAAGATCTCAGCGGTCCATATCTGGTTCCCCTTTCCTCCTTTCCTGAGTTATTGTTATAGTTAAATGTTTGAAAAATTGTGCTGATGGAACCTTTTTTTTTGCCCCCTTAGCAACTGCCTGATAACAAAATTTTAATGAAAATGACAAACTCAGTTTAGGCACTTTGAGATTAACTTTAAGCCTTAATCTTTCCAATTTTTTGCCTGTGGTTTTCTTTGTTTTTTCTGAAGGTAAATCATAAGCAGTCAATGTATCCTGCATGGCACCAGCTAATCACCCACAAATCTTTTCTAGTGACATCTGAAGGCTGAAACACCAGTGTGTTGTTTGGCTTTTGGACTCGACCACGAATCACACAACACTTTAAACGTATTCTGATTTACCACCAGAATTTAAACATATTCTGATTCATAATATATAATAAAAAATAATAAATAAATATTCCTTAATAATAATAATAATTTTGAAGAGAAACTTGTTGACTTTGACAGTACAGATGTAAGAAATGAACAGTGTGTGTTTGCGAGGTGTCTGTTGTCTGTTTTACTCTCTATGTAAGAAAATACTGTGTACTGTTTGTTTTTCATGACACAACGTTATGTTCTTTTTTACATACTTACAATTAATACATTGTGTTTAATACTCTATGCCATTGTTCACTTTTATTTCCCTCAGTTAAGCAGTTGTTGCATCAAATGTTGACGCAGTCTACAACTGCTTTCTTAAACACAGCTTCTATCAGAACCATGAGAACAAGCAAAAGTATCAAACAATTTATCTATCATTCTTGATGATTTGCTTCCTGGATGTATTAGATTTCTCCTCTTTGGTTCTCAGACCCCATGTGTTCTGTTCACATCTGAGCCAAAGCTTTATTCAGACTCCTATGGTCCAGTCGCACGCAAGGATCCAAGAAGGCATCAACAGCCGCGAGGACTGACCAACTGGGTCATAGTGCCTGATATGTAGTAAGTTAGTCTTGATCTTATCACTAATGCTAAGTAGTCTAACGAGATGTTTATAGCTGTCTTAAGTTCACTGTAAACTATTGGTTCCTGGGGGTAATTACTTTTACAAAATGCCTCTTCAATATAGCTGTCAGGTCACCCAGCAATAAACAATAGTTTTGGTGAAAAATATTTTTATTTTGCCAAGCAGTGTAGTTCTTTAGAAATAGCGACACATGTAGTTGGGCAATAATGCTGATGTATTGAGGTCACAGGTGTATGTTTAAAGTAATTTACAACAGATGTTTTTTTATAAGTATGTTTTTTATAAGTATGTTGTGTGTGTGTGTGTGTGTGTGTTCTCCTTTACTAGGGTACTAAAAACATCAATGTTGCATTGTGCAGACGACAACAACAACTGAACACAAAGTACGCCTAAAATGTTTTCAATTGTTAATGAAAATGTTGTTGCGCTAACAGCCCCCTATTTACTCAGATGTTTGTCTATTTAAGTCTGCATGTCTTTGAAGAATATTCCTGCCTCTCTTTCCATAATCCGCTTAATAGCTTTCATTCCATTGAGATGTTAAGAACAGCAACTAAGTGTCATTTTGTAAGTTCAAGTCTTACTGAATTGTATTATATGACAAAACAAGTAGCAAAGAAATGCTTTGCCCCAGACTTTTGTTTTGGGTAAACTGCTCCTTTAAAAATGGTCATTACTGCAGTTTAGATTAAAGTCTTCAGGATTTTTGGTTTTGGTAACTCGCCTAAAACATTTCACTTGGTCAGTTATGCTCAGTTACACCTATACTAAATTAGCATTGAAAGTGGACAAAAAGTTATACTGTATAATTATTAAAATGGTGGGAAAAAGAATATTCTTCAAAACACAACACTTAATGTTCGTGAAAAAGTTTGGTGACATTAAAGTATGTGCGCTAGGACCCCGCAGCGCGGCGCCTAGTGGGGAGAGGAATGTGCGCACTGAGGCTGGAGCTGAATGTGAGTGTGACAGGATGGCAGAGGAAAAGCGCCGGAGTCTTGGAAATAAGACCGGGACCGTTATTCAACGGTAAGCTACAAGGAAACGGAGTGCGCCGAAGCGACAGTCTTTCATTTCTGATGACCGGCGTTCACAACTTGGACAAATCAAATGTCATTTTTGTGAAATACTCAAGAAAAAACTATGGACAATAGCTACTTTGAGGAATCGTAAATTGTCTACACTCAAAGCCACGGGAGTAACAACTTAACAGATCTTGCCACAAAGTTAGGAAGTTTTAAAAAAGCGACAAAGTGACGCTTCTGCGCATCGGTTATTTGCGCACGGCAGATGCGAAGTTTTTTAAAGCGCATCATATTTCAAAAGGAACTATATGTGTTAAAAATTCCTCACTTTTGGACATGGAGGAGAAAAACTTAAAGTTTTTCTTTAAAGGATTGAAAGTTTGAAATGAATTGTTCTTCCTGTTGCATCAATGACATAAGTACGACCATGTTTTAATTGAGGTGGTGATCTGTCCATTCATAAGACACACGTAATTGTCAAAGCATTAAACGCGACAGGACTATCAACAAACGTTTTATTATTGGCCTCATTCAAAACTACTATTTAACTTGTTATAACCAAGCAAAACTTCTTTGGGATGTCATGGGCTGATCTGGGGGCGCACAGTTGATAGTGTGGGGGACAATGTCGGGACCCTGCATCCACATCCCGTTTTGGGTTCGTTTGTTTCTCCTGCTGCTTCTTCACCGCAGCGCATCGGAGTGTAGAGTCACCGAGGGCTGTCCGGAGCTCCTCTCCAGCGGCTGCAGCTGCACGGAAGACCGTGGCAAAGCTCACCCAGCACCCGGAACGCGGAGAAAAGTGAGCTGCGTTGGAAAAGAATTGACAGAGACTCCAGAAGTCAGTTTGCTCCCAAACAGGACCGTTTCCCTGTGAGTATTACAGATTTTTCTAAACTTTATTTCATAAATGTAACATAATGTAACAAAGTTTGTTTAACAAATCCCATATGTATTTATGGTAAGTTGTTCGTGTATATTATGCAGTTTAACAATCTAATTCCACTACAATGGAACGTGTGACACAAACTTTTGAGGAGTGAATTATACCTGTTTGTAGAGTGAGGTGTGTCATTGTGAGTGGGTGACATCACTATTCTTGTAACCCAATATTTCCAAAGCACTAAGTTTCAGACCTTACTAGCAACTATACAATTCCCAACAAATCATTCAGTGTTTAGATGCAAGACATTAACAGATTATATAATTACAAAGAAACCTTGATTTGCTTGCTATTCTGCCACTTGGATGAGTTCTGCATTGATATCAGACTGCATTTCTTTGGCATCTATCATTAAAAGATCAATGTTTTAAGGCACCAGCTTTAGCAGATTTTATAGGACACACACACACACACACATTTTCTTATCTAAAGTGTAAGTTTCCTTAGACTTCTATTGTTTTTGAATACAGAAAGAGAACTTTCTGCATTTTTTACAATAAAAACATTACTTACTATATTTTATAATTTTTTTTTACAAAGGTTTCTCTCAGATTTGTAAAGTTCTGCTGACTTTCTTTTGGATACAAATGTGTCCCCAATATATGATTAAGTAAACACACACAGACACACACACCCTCTTTCTAGTCTTCAGCTGACTTGGCCAGGCCAATGCAGCAGAAACCCTCCCACCAATGAATAATAGGCCAAATTCATATTGTCTGTGCAGGAAGGAAATGAAACCCTTCATAGTGCGGCTGCAGGTTTGATGACCTACTCTGCTGTTACTTTTCAGTCTTGATGAACGTGGACTTCTCTGGGGGTTGAGAATAGATCTGTGGGTGTTTGGAAAACCTCTCAGAAATACTTGTTGGGTAAAATATGCACTTAATCCCAGTATGAGACAAGGGAGATCAGTCTAGAGCTATGTGTATTTGTTTTGGTGAGGAGTGCGCTATTTTTCGTCTGTTCCTTGACATTTCGATGAACGCCCATGTGGCCATCCAATTTCTGTGGTAGTATCTGTCAGGAAAAGCAGAACTTGAGTAGTACTCACTCGCATTTCAGGCTGTGCCTTCCCATGATGCTCTTCTGCTCCTCTGCCCAGTGGGAGCCGAGGTTGCCTGCACATGGCCATCATAAAAACGTAAACATTAAAAATGCTCAAAACTGAGCGAACAAGCCCAGGGGAGGAGAAAGAAGCTAGGGGATTGGTCCCCTTGAAGGAGGAGGCCAGGGTAGCCATGACTCCATTTAAAGAGGCCAGTGGTTCTACTTAATAACCGCTCACATCTGTTCAACACATTGCCTCTGCTCAACCAGAGGAAATGGATAGAAAAAAGATATAGGAAGGGGGCAAAGGAAGGCTGGGTGGTAGACGACGGAGGCAGTTGGAGACAAGCTCTTATGAACCTCTGCACCTCTTAACAGGGTTTATTTGTTTTCCGTACACATGGAAAGCTCACTGTGTGGCACTTTTATGAGCCTTTGTGTGTTAGAAGTGAAGTATTCATATGTCTCCTGCCCCCTGAAGGGAAAATAAGGAGCAGTTAATGAAAACGCTTTACTCAGCACTCGTGTGTGTTGGGTGTTTTTAAAGGTAGTTTGTTTGATTGTTAAGACCCTGAGATAAGGGCCTTCAGAATCATCTCAGCAGCTTTGTGATGCTTTGAAGTTCCATTTTAGATATAAAATGTTGATGCTTTTGTTTTGCTGTTGACATAGTCTAGACAGTTTCCCAGGTGCCTCATAAATTATATTATCTGCTGTCAAGATTGTTGTTAATATATTTAATAAGTATTATGAAAAAGTCATTTTAAAAATTGCTTCTTTAGCTCAATCTTAAAATCTAATTGTTCTTTAGACTGGTACAGGGCAAATTAATGTGTACTCAGAGGAAACAAATAAGCTATGTTTTTATCAAAAAGGCAACTGGGTATTTTTTTTAAACTAAAAATTCAATTTTCTTTCCTGCATCTGCCATATTGAATATAGCAGTTTCCCCCATTTGTTTTCCTTCAAGTGGTACATCTTCCCTCCTTACTGTCTTTGTGTTAGACAGACAAGAGTGATATAGGTATAGTTAATTTGTACTGTTTTTTATTAAAACAATTGCAACAAAATTTCCAATGATATCTGGTCATTTAGATTTATTATGTACTTTACAGCAAAGTGACATTGAGAATTAATGAGTTACAATGAAAATCTTATTAGCCATTACTTAAATAAGAGAGCATTGAGACAGATTTGTATCAGGCTAAACTAGCTAACACAGAGTTCACAATGTGATTTCTGGGGTCAGTCATTTTGGTAAAGGTTATCTTATGGACCAGCTGCAGGGCTGCCACAAAACATCTGGCATTTCTCAATTGATTAGGTTAGATAGCAGATGGTGTCCCCTAATCTGATTGGTGAAAGTTAAGATGCGGGGGAGTGACTTCAATAATCACCCAAAACATCATTGTCCATCCATAGCCTGAATAAATTAGTGAATAGGGAATTAATGTAGTTAGTTTGTAAATTAACTTATGCATAAGACATGTCTACAAAAGGGTTCAGAACTACAGTAAGTCAGTGTTTCACTTTACACACACACATTTTTGACAGATCTCAATATATTTAAATCTATGCATTCTTAATTTGTTGTTATTTGTCTGCTAATTTTGTTTTTACATTTTGTTTATAAGAAGGTGTGGTGGTATTGTGTAGTAAGTGAGCTGTATTGGAACTTGCATTGCCCACATCAGCACTACAGTCAAATGTGTTGTAGCATGTGCACAAACAGCTAATCCATGGCTCCAATAGTTATTTCTAGCTATTTATCTCCAAACTTAGCCTCTGCCCTATATTAAAATATATGTAAAACTCTGCATCACAAAGAACTCTCTGTAGGAGCGATTTAAATGTGGTTTGTTCAGCAAAAGCGTTTCATTGGATTCTCCTTGTTGTTTATCAAGCAGCACTGCAGAGGATTTGTGGCTACACCTCTGTATTAGAGTTTAACTGCTTTGACCTCTGTGGGTAAATGATCGCTCGGTGTGTGTGTGTGTGTTTATGTGCGTGTGTGTTGTCTGATGCCATTCCACACATCAGCATGCTCCAGGTTTCCATTACATCCCAAATTACCCATAAATCCTTTCAGTATAAGTGCATACCCTTGCCATATACAAGTCATTTGGTGCTACTATGTGGTATACAGCCCAATATATTTACCATAAACGGCCACTTTTCCACTTGTCCCCCTCTCTGTGCAAACACAGCCTCTCTTTCCCCCTCTCTCTTTTTCCCCACCCCTCTATCATGAGTTCAGCCATACACAGTGAGTCTGAACCTAAATATTTAGCTGTCCTGGTAGGAAACTGCCATGCCTAAACTCTTTCCAGATGTGGGGGAGAGCAGCGCGCTGTTTAGAGCTAATTATGTGCGGCTGCACAGTGACTGAACTGATAGAGAGAGAGAGAGAGAGAGAGAGAGAGAGAGTAAAGCAGTGAAAAGTGTGACATGGAGAGGAGATTGAGGAAAGGACAGCAAAGATAATGAGAGACAAGGTAAAAAGTAAAAAGTGAGATAAAGAAATGGACAGAAGAGAGGGTGTGAACAATGAGGTGAAAAAGTGAGATGTGTGAATAGGAAGATTAAGGAATGAACACAAGAGACAGAAAGAGAAATGAAGTGAAAGGGGTCTTACATCTGTATGAGTGGAAATGAGATGGGTGAAAATGAAAGTGTGCAATAAAAAGTTTGACAGTGAGTATTGTGAGTGTGTGTACATGAACATGAATGTGTCTGTGACAATGTCTGTGCGTGTGTGTGTTTGTGTGTGTGATAAGAAAAGAAAAAGCCATTCCAAATATTCAAACACTGCAAATATATAGGTCTAAACTGTCTTTTTAATGGTAGGGCTGTATGTCTAACAGATAATTCAATTACCTTTTTCCACTGAGGGTTCTTGAGATGTTTATGTTTCTATAGACATTTAAAAAGCGTTTAATGTGACATTTTATAAGCATTCACCTACCAAAAGTATTATGTTTCATTTTCATTTTTGTATCATTTTTTATATTAATTCCCTCAAGGACCTTGGAGTACTATTTAATTCTAAATGTATTTATAGAGACTGTATGAAATTAGTTTGAATAGTCTTTATTTACATTATTTACATTCCTACAAATTGCTTATGCAGTACTGAATCAGAGAATAAAATATTTTCTGTGGAATTTAAAACTTAAACAAAAAAAAACTAAAGACTTTTTTTATTACTACAGCTAATGCAAAGATTACATTCAGTAACAAAGGAAGTAAATGATATTGACACGTTTTACTAATTTTTTTTTTCATTTCTTTAACTTTCTTGACATTAACATTCTCCACACAGCCAAACAATACATGATGTGTTATCTCCATCTTAACCACAAAACTGTGATAATGTTATGACAGTTACGCACCATATACAGATTGCTTGACTCAGTGTGTAGATTCACTGACTCAACACTTGTAAAATCAATGTTTGTTCAATGTTACAACAGCCATTTTCTTACCACACATTTAATGTTTAGTGTGCTTGTGTTTTCAGTGTTTATAAGAATGTGGGCATGCGCTGAATTTGTTGTTGTGTGTGGGTGTTGTGAAGCTGTTTGAGATTCCAGCTTTGTCTGTGACCTTGATATTAATGGTTTGTCACTGTGAACCCCCTCAGACAGCTGCGTCAAACATTTATGCATCCGTACAACTCTAATACCATCTGAACTGTGTCTTATTTTGATAAAAAATGAAAACGTCAGAGTGTTGTGCAATCAGTATCCGTAAGGATGTATGCGCCCGGTTCTCCTACGGGTCAAGAGTGTGACGAGAGGGGAGTGTGTTTTCAGAAACCTTCCTGACAGGCATCCGGGGAATTGTGTGGAGGGGCGTCCTCAGAGCGCCGGCATTCCGGGAGGGTTTATTTTTGTGGGAAAAGGCGACGCAAGGAGAGGAGGGAAAGGGGGTGGATGGCCGCACGTGTTCAGAGAAGGGGCGGCGGTCCGCAATAAATCAAAAAAGCAAACAAAGACGAAGACACTGGATACCATGAGCCTAACCCATCTCACCTGCCCCTGCCACACATTCTTGGACCTCTGACCCTTGATTCTGAACATTGAGTAAAAGTCAGCGCTCGTGGTGGCCAAAAACGTTCTGGAACTATTAGGCTGTTATATATGCCATGTTTATTTGTTCGCTCGGTTTGGATGGGAGTTTGCGGATGAAAAATCCCCCAGCAGTGTTGTGTTCAGCACAGAAAGAGAGAGAGAAACGGAGAGCGATGCTCCTCCTGATACTCAGCAGGAATCTCTGTTTGGATAGTTTTTCCTTTCACTCTGCTTGTCTTAACTGACTCCAAGAGTGGTTGAACTCTCTCTCTGTTTGTTTTCCACTCTCTCTATCTGTCTTCCTCTTCATTCTGTTCCCTTTTGGGGTTCTTTGCGTAACTCTGGCTTCAGCTGTCCCCACTCATTCACCACAAAGCTCCTTTGGATCTCTCTTCTTGGTATTATGTGTCACACAAATGTATTTTATTGTACTTTGTAAGTGTGAATGTGTGCAAATGGGGTCAAATCTCTCCATGTTGCAGTGATTTACTGTAAATGATGGGTAATTTTAGTAGCTGTGGTGCATTTTAACCCAGATTCTTAAAGCTGAAGTTCAGAAAAACAATGTTTTGAGAAAACATTTATGGTGCTGAGCTTCTTATATGCACTGTTATTGTGTTAATATAAGAATATTCAGCGTTAGTTGCAACTTAAAGGGGCCATTTGGTATAAAATCAAATTTTCTTTTCTAATTGATCCTTTGAGACAAAACTGTACTGTACAGACGTAATGTTAAGAACTCAAAACTGACTGCCCAGTCCAAGAAGACCAAATAATAAAATAAGGCTCCAAAAATATCTAATCATCAGACAGACAAATACACTAAACACACTGAAACCTCACATACAGCTGGTGTTCAGAAACTTGGCCTGTTCAGTCACTGTGAGCTAATAGTATGATTGATACTATTATTCATAATTACCAGAAGGTCTAACAATAAATGTGGTAGAATCTGCTAAACCTTGTGCTGTTTGGGGCTGGATCCACTGAGCAGAACCTCACAAAAGAGCATGAAGTTTATTCATTAATATGACTGGAATCCAGATTCATTTGTGAAACAGACATTATGAAAAAACATTTTGGTCTGTTTCTCACACACAGCTTTTACATGGCTTTCTACATGCATTTTACATCATCAAACACATTATACATTATGTTTAAATAATGTAAAATTATCCCACTGTTAGCAACAAACTTGAACAAATGTTACCAATCCTTGTCTCTGTAAAAACACATCCAACTTTTCAAAATATAATCCAAAATAGAAAACCTATTTACTTTATAACAGGAAAAAAATGAAAGAACATTTTGTAAAAGTACTGTTTGCACAGTTCACCCACAAATATTACATCAGTAACTCAGTAAAATAACAGTAAAGATAATTGACCAAAATGAAAGTCAATAAATAGGTCAATTTAGAAAATTTTACAGCTTAAAAGCAAAAAATAACATGTGCTTATGAAGCTTCAATTCTGTTTAACCATAAATACTCTTTCAACACTCACTCTTCGCTCAAACGAAAATGAGAACAAACAAACGAAATGTGTTTGTTGTTATTCACCTGACCAGTGGCCTGTGCATAATCATAAGCAAAAGTGAAGGTTTGTTTCTTTGTGTTTACAGTGAGCTTGTCCAGCATCTAAACCAGTTTAGTCTTGTTATCTGGGTCAAACTATGCACACATACACTGACACACACCACACAGTCGAGTTCCCAGGAGTAAAGCGCCTTCTATTCTGTGATATAACACTGATGGTGGCCTTGCGTGGTTAACGTTGTTTTGAAATGATGTCCACATTCCAAAGAGACCAATTAACATTTACAGTTCCACTGAAGTAGCTATTCGCATGTTTAAAGTTTAAATTCTGCACACATTTCTCTATTTACACACGCAAACATCTTTTTTGGTCACAACTTACCGTCACACATCCTAATGCATTGCATGCGTCGTATTTACGTGCATATGTATGTTCTGTTAGTGTGTGCCTGCGTGTTTGTGTGTACGAGAAGGGCGTTTATGGCCACAGTTCCCAAAAATAGTGCACCATCCTCTACTCCATAATTAGAGAGCGTTTATAAAACCCAGATTTTAATTTTAGGCTGCGGAAAAGCCCAACATATGCACACAAACACACACGTACACATGCACTCGTTTGCTCTCTCCAACACACACGCGCCCCAAACACAGCCTGTAATTTTTGAAATAAGCAACAGCTTGCGGACTGCATGGTGTTCTGTCCATCAGGGGTCATTTTATTTCTGAGAGTCGGTGCTGTTTATCTTGCCATGTGTTAAATCTGAAGGATTGCTGGGTGATAGAAGTTTACATCTGACGTGATGTTTGTGAAAGCTATCGCACACTTGGGAGAATCTCATGAAAACATCCTGATTCAACCTGATCTCACAAGCCAGTTTAACTTATTTCACGAGGAGGTGATTTCATATTCATTTGTATGGTGTGAATTAAACTAAAATATACAATTGCTAGAAAAAAACAAACATGAAAGCCCATGACTAGAGCTAACCGTCACTGGGCAAACGAAAACATAATTCATTTGAATTAGTCTAAAATTCATGAAATTGTGGTTGCAGGTCATGTTACTGTCACATTCATCATGTTTTGGTTTTAGGTTATATATCCTTTGTTTTCCATTCAGTATTTCTAGTTTGTTTCCATAGTAACCCCACTTTAGCTCACCTGTTCCTCATTTAGTTATCATTAACTTGTGTGTATATACAGCTCTGTTTTCACTCTAGTTGGTTGGTTAATGTTTTTGAATGTGTTTTTGTTGCAGTTAACTTCCTACTTCAAGCTTCCTAAGTGATCCGTGTACACTTGTATGACCTTTATTATTTTGTTGAATTAATGTAAAGGGCTGCCCCTCTTCTCTCTGTGACAAATTTCACCCTTAAAGTATTTATATCATGCATAAATACAACTTTTTAACCCTAAAGTAATGAGAAACAAGAAATAAAATACCTAAATAGTTTTTCTCCATGTCTGAGAAGGACATGAAATCGTCACGTTTTCTGGATAACTCAATCAGCAAACAGTTGCTGCAAAATTACATGCGTCCACTTCACCACTGACAGTCTGAGAGATGGATGGAACGAACTCGCCAAAATCTCTCTCTGCCTCTCTCTCTCTTCCTGCAGGCTGGCTGCACAAAGACATGCATTCACATCTCAAGATGCATTTACCCTCTAAGTGCCCGTTGTGCTCAAGGCTTCGGACAAACCTCGAGTGCGTACGATTAGAAAAAGGCAACCGGGCCTGATCTAGGTTCTGAGTGTGTGCGTCTGTGTCATGGGCTGCAGAGTATTTTTGAATAGGTCTGACTAAGAATGTCGATGTGAATTAATAACTCACCCTCCCCCATCTGAGTTGGAGCAAATACATTCTAAGCCACCATGATTTTTCAGTCTTGCCCTTTGGGTGTAACTCCAGTAAACAACAGCTGAAAGTGACAGTTCAGTATGTAACATTGTATAAATAAACATGTCCGTGCAGTTAGACATAAAGTAGAACAGATTAGTAGAAAAGTAGAAAAAATTAGCTAACTTTTATTAGGTATTATGTTATTAGGTATTATGTTTATTGTAGTGAAATATTTGTAATTGAATATATTATTATAATTGTTGGAATAGTTTAAATTACAATATTTGATTACAAACAATAATAAAATGTCACAGATAGCTTATTCAATTCAATTAGTCATTACAGCAGGACAGGACAAACTCATATTAAAACATTAAAGTAATATAATAATGGCAGTTTCAGTTTTCATCATGTCTGTATGTTACACAGTCATATTGATTTGATGTACACACATGCGTTTGACCTTGCTCACTGGGGATAGCTAAAGAGCTCTCGGGCACAGATTACATGCTATGTTTCTTGAGTGGCTTTTTGCTGCAAAGTGGTTCTCCAGACAGCCACCCTCTAGCGGCACTCAAGCCCAGTGCGGGTGAGTGGATCCGGGCCGTACGCTGGAGTGGGATGGGGGTCGGCAGTGAACTGTCATGCAGCAGCCATGGCACTTGAAGAACTCCAGAGAGAATAGCTTTCCTTTAACAAAGAGCAGAACGGCTTCTGTTCTTTCTGCTGCTTACACACACTCACACACACACACATACACTCTACTCAGACTTTGTAAACATGTAAGAATGAAGGTTTTAGAATCAGCTAAATACATTTACTATATGGACACAAACACATGAAGGCATGTAGATGTTGACAAAAGTACATACGTACAAACACACACACACACACACACACACACACACACACACACACACACACACACACACACACACACTCTTGGCTGCTCCTGTTGCTAAGGCTGTGTAATTGGGCTCTTAAGCTTCATTAGTGGCAAAGCTGAGGGGACCTTTCTCTCTCTCTCTCTGTCTGTCTGGCTCGCTCGCTCGCTTACAATCCTACAAAACACATTAATCACATATATTTGACAGAGGTTCATGTGTTGTTAGCATAGATATCAAACTGTCATTGGTTTATTTCTTTAGCAATTATAAGTTTAAGTTATTTGTTTTGTAGCTACAACAATTTACATGTATGAAAATGGGCATATTATTGCATTTAAAGTCCACTTTTATTGCAAGGATGTATTAATAGTAGTATTTGTAATATGTTCCTGTAGTTCAACTAGTAGAGCACTGCGTTAGCAACGCAAGGGTTGTGGGTTTGATTCCCAAGGAACACACATGCTAATAGTGTAAAGCTCAAATGTACTTGAAGTCATTTTGAATAAAAGCATCTGCCAAGTGCATAAAATGTAAATATTAATATTACTTGACTATTACAATATAGCTCTTATTAATTGGCTTTTTTTTGCTACGGTACATTGAAGATTTCTGTAAATGCATTAGGAATAAAGATGCCCTACATTATATTGTTATACTGTATAGCGTTGTACGTTGTATATATAGTACATACTGTAGCTCCTAAGATGCCTGCAAAGAATATGATTGTAGGTCAAGTTGTAAAACAAGCAATATACACACCCTTTTCAATGCCCATCAGGCAAATAGTATATCATTGTGTGAAGTTACTGTTGTATATTGCTTGGCAATTGTAAACAGCCTACAGTTATAAACTATATAAATACTAAATAATTGCTCCTTATGCTCCTATTGTCCTTAGCTAAACATTGACGTGTTGTTTTTTAATTAGCTGTTGAAGCCATTTGATTCCAACAATTAGCTTTTTAAAGTGTATTGCACAGATTTTATCTGGTATGTGTGTTTTAGACTCCACTCTGTGTCATGATGGAAAATGGGTGTAAAGTTTGTTGCAATAGTTTCTATATCAGAATTGCACAGTATATTTAATGCTTTTGATTTCTCTAAGTAACACCGGACTGTTGATTACAAAGTTAAAATATTTAAAAAATGGCTTGAAATTCTTGAAGTTCTTAGTTTACAAAGAATAATTCAATAACTTACTAAAGTTAGAGTTCATGTTATCAGTGTGTAAATAAAGCAGTTTTGATCAGGCTGCATGACAGCAGGAGGACATGAGAGGGGACAAGGGTTCTTTGAGGTTAAGGGTATTTCAACATGACACATTTGCTAGAAGGAATACTTTCTCTTTTTGATAACCTACCACTTCAGTGTGGGCCCTGTTACACACACACACACACACACACACACACACATTCTCTAGTGAAGACTAGTGGTCGCTCTTGAGTTGAACAATCCACAGTCAGACAACAGCAAACCAAAGGTTCTCTGTCATCCATCTCTCTCTTTATCTCCTCTATGTTTCATCACCCCTTCCCTCCTTCTCCCTTTTCTTTCCTCCCATCCTCCTTTAATACACTGCAAGGTAAGAAAAAAGATAAAATGTTTCCCTAGGTGCATATTCTTGCCATACCATCATTTTTCTGTAAAATCCAGCATCAAAGTTTGTATTCAATTATTAATTTTGCTATAATTTCACAATTATTATGTTTATTGATATTACTCAGTTCATATAAAATATATTAGATATTAAATACGATTATGTAACATTATGTAAGATTATTAT
This sequence comes from Yasuhikotakia modesta, assembly GCA_036877545.1. Classification (NCBI taxonomy): domain Eukaryota; kingdom Metazoa; phylum Chordata; class Actinopteri; order Cypriniformes; family Botiidae; genus Yasuhikotakia; species Yasuhikotakia modesta. The sequence continues at coordinate 26,051 of JBAJNP010001208.1, forward strand.
ATTACATAGACCGTACATCAGAAAACAATGAGTTTGGTTGGGGTAACTAATGTTAAACATTAATTCTTCACTGTAAACATTGACTGTAATGACTATATTATAGAGCTGTAGTATTTATGCAACCAACAACAAAAAAAAAGACCTTTGGAGAGGCTCTTTTGGGTGTTAATTGTTAATTATTAATAAATTTGGGTATTAAATTCCCTGAGAGCACATGTACTGGTAAAAATGTGCTTTGGATTAAAGCATCTGCCAAATGTGTAAATGTAAATTGTTCTGCTGAAACATCTTAATGTAAATCTTTAGTAAATGAAAACACTCCAGGCAATGTCTATTGTAAACAACAGATGTATCAGAATCAGAAGAGCTTTATTGCCAAGTGTGCTTGCAAACACAAGGAATTTTCTTTGGTGTTGGAAGCTTCTAGTACAACATTCAACACAATGACAATACAGATATAATATGATATAATAATACGATATAATACAGTATTATTATATATAATACCTCTGAATAAAGGTCTACAGCAGTATTTAACAGTGTTTGCTGTAGGCGTCACAGGCAAGTGAAGGTCTTTAATAGGAACTTGAACTCAGAGTATTATTAAATTTAAAGCCCTCTGTGTGACTCCGATCCAGTCTGCGGTTCTTCTGTTTGGCTTTAGAGTGAGAAAGAATGAAGTCATATTATGACTTGCTTTCTGAATGTAGCTGAAGTAGATTTAGATAACTCCAGTACTGAGACTAGTCAGATTTCTGCTGTACTGTAACGGCTGTGTAAACAAACTATTAAAGGATCGTCAGTGCCTGGTTTGTTAGTAATGTCCTTAATTATTTCTGGTTGGTGATGAATTTGGAAACGTGAAGACAATCACGTTGTTGTTAAACATAGTCAAGGGCTCCTATGATTTGTTGCCAGCAGATTTACAGATTCTTATGATGTGTTTATTGGCATATGCTAGCAACCAAAACTTGTGGCGTTATACTTAACTTAATAATCTTCATAACCATTTGCAACAGATTCTATATAACAAACCAACTGGTTTTTCCAAGCGTTATTTAAATTAATAGTTTGAAATATTTTTACATGAGAAGCCCCAGTTGATAACTTTAGGCCATGCTAGGAGTAGCTAGGGTCCCCTAAGTACAGGAGGCAGAGGGTGAGGGTCATTTGGTTGTCCATGGGAGAAACTGCCATGGCCTGTTGTTTTCTCTCGGAGGCCTTGTGGTTTTTGAGGACAAATTGAGCCAAAACCACTGCAGTGAGTGGCACGTAACAGGGAGGAGCTCAAAACCACCGCTGTCACCGAGGAAACGCTTTTCTTTGCCAGAATGTGTCGCATTGTGCTGTTTCACCACAGAGGGTATAATCCTGAGGGAGATTTTGACTGATTTTAGCTCAAGTTATATTTCAATGGTGTTTTTCTGTTAGCTTAATCAGGGGTGTCATGCACCAATTTTTTAGGCTCCAGACAGGATAAAACATGGCCAAAAGGAAAATTAAACACTTCTGTATATAGGTTTAGAACGGATCATGTGGTGCAGTTTTTGTGTAATATAAAAGGTGACCCTTTGTCCTGACCTTAAAATTGCAATATATGAAAATTGCACATGAATTTAACAGCCAGAGATCACAGCACATCTTTTATTTTTTGACAAGAATCAGACAAGAAGCAAAAAATGTTTTTGTGAGTGGCATGAGGGCGAATTGATTAGACATACCGAATTTAGACCATGTGTGATTTATCATATTAACATCATTTTTGCCACACTGATTTATTCCCCTAAACATTCAAAATGTATTTTATAGTTGTTTTTAAAAACACTCTTTGAACAGGCTTGTTGTATATGCTTAATATGGTTATTGTCAAGTTTTGCTGTATTGTTATTTCTTAATGTTCACTCACTCACAAAAATACATGACATACATTTTAATATTTGTACATAATGTTCCTTCTATAATGCATTGAGATGCATTTGTCCCTTATTTAGTAAGCATGCTGAGTACTTGAGTCATATCAGTGGACAGATGACTGATGGCATATGTTTTTGATGTCACTATTGATTTATTTATTTAAGCTTAGAAATTGAATGAAGAGACTCTTGTCTGGTTTATGTACAGTACATTAGCTGTTTATGGGTACCGTCTCTGAGGCCTGTTGTGTATGATTAGAGCTGCCACTGGATAGAACCAGATAATGTGTCTCTGTTTATCATCCTGCACTCTTTTAACTATTTTAACTATCACACTATTTTAACCCTTCTTAACCTTTCACCTCTTTTCCCCACATTTACCACTTTGAGGGTAATAGACTGATGGGAACCTATTAGGTCAAAACATTGTCTTATCATATGGCCAAATGTTAAATGCTACTTCATTTAGGTCACGTTTAAAAAAGTGTCTGCTAAATTAATAAATATAAATGTAAATAAATGTTATCTTATTGTTGACGTTTAACCAAAAATTATGTATGGTGGAGTTTCATTGGTTGTAACATGCTAGTTTGTTACATTATTTGGCAATATTTGTTTTCCCCGCCCACACTGCCTTGCTTACATCAGCAGAAAAAACAGCAGAAAGTTTTATCATTTGATGGAAGATGAAGTCATGCATTTTTGCCTTAAATATGTTCATTTCATGTCAGATTTATTGTAATTATAAGATGAAAATTTGGAAACTCAAAATATTACTTATAAAAATAAACTAAAACTAAATCTGTAAAACTAAAACTGAAAACATAAACATCATATAATGTCTTACTCAAAGCCCGGCAGTAGTGTGTCCAAAAGATTAGTTATGCTCCCTTCCTCTCTAGCTTTATTGTCATTTCTTTTTCCTTTCCTTGCGTATTTACCTCTTGCCATATCCCGCTTATCTCTTCCCCTCATTCTGTTGTTCACCTGTTCTTGCTCTCTGCTCTGTCCATCACACAGCAGAGCAGGAAGCGCTCTGGGGTTGACCTCTGACCTCAGTCAGCCAAGCTCTGTATAAACAGCTCATTTTCTACACTTCCTGTTTAGCCGAACAGGAGCACCGCCTGTTTTAGATTGTTTACAGAGTGGGCCTCCTTAAATTCTCATGTGTGCCTGTCTGTACGCAGCATGTTTTGCACTGTGCATATTTTTGTGCGCAGCTGTCAGCATGTACGGATCCCTGCTTGCTTGGCCTATTAAAAACAATACAGTTTGTTCCCTTAAACCAAAATCTGGTTCTTGGGAACGGGCTTTGAAAACAGATAAAAACAATCATAAGAACACTATTCTATCGCAGATTATTTATAATTAGAAATATGACCAGTGCTTTGATATATTTGCATATATTTGTATATAACTCAACTTAAAAATGTAATATTCTTTATTATTTATTATATTATATAACATTATAATAATATTAGGGCCCTGTAATACTTGACAATAAAACTTGATTGGTCAGTAGCGGTTTTGATCACCCTGTCTGTGTTTATTATTCAACAACTGTCGCTCTTAACAACACAGTGCTGGTATTACAGTGACCACTGGTTGTTGTGTTCCAAAAAGGACCACAAAAGCAGCTAGATTGTAATGACAGCTTTCTGTGAAGAACAGATAAAAATAAATTATGAAAAAGCTAAAAAATAAAGAAAAATCTTAACCTTGTAATGATTTTTAATGACACTGGATAAACACAAAAACACTCAATACACAAACAACTTCCAGCAACCCAAGACCTTACTTGACACATAACCTCAGTCACACACACACACAAACACACACACACACACACACACTTTCTGAATGGTTTGGTTTCTGACTGAGAAAACACTCATTACTATCTATAGCTCTATAGTCTCTGGGTCCAATTAAATGGTTTGTGTTGTGGCTAGTGATATCTCTTTCGTCTCTGTGTTGAATTATGCAGCAGATATGTCTGTTGTTCCTCTTTTATCGCATGTCTGGTTTCAGTTAGCTCACGGTTCGTGTGCCCAACCGGAGCATCAGGCGGGGTAGTTTGGGGTCAAAATGCTATTTGAAGATCAGTATGGCTGGCTGTGTCCCAATTCTCAGCCTCCTGATTTTTCCTGCATCCAGCAACAGTAGGATGGCTGTAGTTAGTTGTGGTTTGAAATAATCACCCTTAGCAATAACCTGACACAGGCTTATTCATTTTGAGCCAGAAGACAGAATCTCACTTTTGGGGCACTTGTGTTTGGCTCCAAAATGTCCTCTTTAATTTTCTATAATTAGATTGCAAGCTAAATGGCATGATGTAGTTTTGCCGTGTGCGTATGTGTGTCTGCACACGTGTGCATGTGCGGGAAGTTGTTAGCTTGGTGGTCAGGATTAGCATTAGTCATATTAAAGACAGCTGTCATAAAACTGCTCATAGACTTAGAGCATGTATGTGTAATCAAATGGCGTCTTGATTAAATCTGTTCATTAACTTTAGTGACAAGGTGGAAAATAAGATGATCTAGTTGCTTAAAATAAAACTTAGTCTTAAACTTAGTCAACTAACAGTGCAGAACAGTACACAGCAAAAACTTGTGATCATTCACCAAAGCAATGTTTTACATTAATTAACACTTTAACTTTTGTTAATTAATAAACTAAAATTTTAAATATTAAGTTAATATGACGTAATATGTAAAAAAACTGATATTTCTTTTTTATAAAGTCTTGGTCTTTATGAAGACGTTATTGTGCATTTATCAACTATCCAGTTACTGAATCTTGGATCTTTTAACATGTTGCTGCTATTTTATGAAAGCTTGCCATTTGCATAGCAAGACTGTGGGAAAGTTATGCAAGTCCTCTTGTGATGTATAGCTTTAAACTTTTGTTTTATAAGTCGACTGAAATAGATCTATATAATGCATCCAGCTCTAATAGTAATCAGTAGATTTTGCTTGTCCACACCAACAACAAACTGAATCTAAACCCGTGTTTTTCTTAACTTTACTTATACTATCATCCAGACCATGACCTCCCCCCCTCTCTCTTTTCCTTTCTCTGTCCTCTCTTTTCTCTGATAAGACTCTCTCTGGTTTTAGGTCCATTAGCCAATGGCAAAAGGGATAATTGTCATGGCAAAGAGCCGGGCGCGCGTTTGATGTGGACCCCGACTTCCTTTTGATGTAAAAATGTATCCAGCGTGATTATCAAGATTATGGTTTCCTCCCCCTCCTCTTCCTCATGCCCTCGATCATTTCTCATCCCCCCTTTCCATCCCGCCATTAAGCCATGAAGATTAATTGGAAACAGGCTGCTATGATGGCTGTAGTTGATGCCGTTGTCTTTGTGGCTGTTGAGTCGCTGAACTCAAATGTTTAGGGCCGGTTCTTTTTCAAATGCTGTATGTTTCCCTCCTTATCTCTGTTTCCTTTTCTCTGTATGTTGTACATCTCTGCAGATCTAACTCACAAAATATACACAACATTCCTGATATTAACAGTAAAGAGGAGTCTTTTTAACATTTCAAATCTCCATCTAAATTTCACAGATTATACACTTTTGTAGCATTTAATTTTCCCCCTGAAGTTTATACAGAATCTTAGCTGCACTCAAAACAGATTTTAATTTAGTTTTACAAGACCATTTTTCCACCATATCTCATAGGCTTAAAGGGATAGTTCACTCACAAACAAAAAAATCTGTCATTTTAATTTTATTTTTTACATAAAAAAATGAATTAAACTTTTCCATTGAATTAAAGTGAACAGAGACCCTGAGTGTAAAACTTCAAAACACACAATAAAAGCAGTGTGCTATATTCTACATAATGTGCTATGATTGTGGGTATTAGGTAGTTTAGTTTGCATAAATGGCATTATTATTCTGAAGAGGACCTGTTTGTAAACAGTCATTATGTTTGCAATTCTACACTAGCAGTTCAGAAATTACACATTTCACTACTGGAGTATGTCTAGCACATCAAACATGTTTATTAAAAAACAAAACAATGAAATTTGTTGCTTTTATATACAAATGTTCTAAACAATATAGTTATTTTTATGTGTTTTTTGGAAATAAGAGTCTTGTATTACATTTAGTTATTTGTATGTTATATAATTATTTGTATGTTTTAACTGTTTATTTTGTATATGATGTATGGTAAATATGCATGTCACGGCCGTGGGGTTTATCAGAAGTTAATGAATAATATGTGTATTTGTGATGTCTGGTCGTATAAACATGCTTGTGTCAGGATGTTTACTGTAGATTTGTGGGTTTTTTGGACCTGTGTGTGAGTTTATTGGTTCAGCAGGTGTGTTAGTGAGGGAATATATGACAGTTTGTGTGTAAGGGATGTTTTCATTGGATGCATGAGTTGATTTCACATCACGTCTCTGTCTGTGAATGTGCATTTAGTGCCTGTCATAAAATGACTCACTTCATCTGTTTATGCCTTTCTTTTATTTTCTCAGGAATCTAAGCAACAATCGTATACGTGTGCTGAAAAATGGCTCCTTCACTGGCTTGTACTCTCTGGAGAAACTGTAAGTAAACTCTCACCATCTTCATCATCTTCTTCACAGGCTTATCAGTAGTGTCAGATGCTCCTTAGAGGTCAGGAGCACAGATGTGATTTCAATCTTGTGAATACTAGCATTGCTGTTGTGTTTGGAATGCTGGTTTCTAGCATGGGATGCTGGTGTCCCCCATCAGGCTTCTTACAGTAACTATGTAACCATTAAGATGAGCCAGATTTACCCAATAAGTGATGCTCTGCATTGATGGCCCATCATCTTACCCAGCACCTACTCAGCACAAACTGGAAAATGTGTTGTTTTGTTGTCTGCAACGTTGCTCCTAAAGCTAAACAATGAATTTACCTACAGTTGCACTATGTAACTTTTTTGGGTTAAAAGTGAAAATAAAAAAAAACAGAACAGATCAGTATTTTAAATGGTTTACGTCAGTTTGTCTTGGTTTGTCAGCATGGTCATGTCATGTCTGCCCATAAACAGAAAAAAATCCCAGGTTACTAAATTGTCTGAAAATTGTAGAGCCCTTGTAGCTTTTTCTTACAACAGTTACAGAATTTGAACTTGTCGTCTACATGAAGAAAATGCACAAGTAAGCTACAGTTTTTTGTTTCAAACAAGGATAGTGATAGACAGGTAATAGTTGAACTGCAGCTTTAAAAGAAACATATTTGTAACATGGTTTTAGACAAAAGATTATAATGCTAAACTAAACTAATTAAACATGTTAGCTAAAGCTAAAACTAAGCATATTATTTATTTCTTTAGAACATATTATTATTTTTCTATTATTTTCTTTATATTTCATTTAATTATTTTCTTTAGAAGCTCACAAAAAAACAAAACACATGTCCGGCACTTACGTTAACATGATGGGACACCAATTACATTAAATATTTTTGGGTTATGTCATGATTAAGTATAACATTAAAAAAACTACACACTATACTTTTTATGCTAAACACTTATTTAGGTTTAACAATTGACTTATGAACACATAAAACATGGTCTACAGGCTAGTGGTTTCAAATCCCAGCTTTAAAAGGAATGTTCCCAGTTTAGAACACAACAGTTAAGCTCTATTGACGACATCTGTGGCACGCTGTCCGTTACCACAGGAAATAATTTATAGTCTCTGAGGCTGACGCTACAGTAGGGAGGTCGAGGCAGTGAGCGTGGCTATCACAGAACTCTAGAGGAAAGAGTCTCATTACACCTCCATATATCTCTGTGTGAAAATCTGCCGAGTCTGGAGAGATAATAGACATCGAAGAGGAGGAGAGGGGAGGCTGCCAGAGATTGTGAGAGAAAGAAATATGTTCTGTTTAAGTTGCTGGTTGACCTGCATCATTGGCACAAGATACTGAATAAAGCTTGACTGTGTTCTTTGGCAACACTTGATGCGCGTGTATGATGGCTGTACTTTATAATCACTCTTATCTCTTATAATCAATAACACATGTTGTGAACAACTGAAACCATACTGTTACACATCATAATAGTTGTCTGTAGCAGTTGATGCATTCAAATGCATAACATTAAATATTGGTCATGTGTTTTAATGCATTGTACTGTTTACTGTATGCAAATAATGCAGTGGTGACACTGCAGAAAACACTGTATCTTATCTGAGATCAGTGTCCAAAAGAAACTTAAAACAACAAAAACAGTCAAAGCATTTTTGTCATTTTATTTGTTTGGTTGGTTCTATACACACAACATAGATTAATAGATGACATTTGGGTTTACATTTGACATAGACAGTGAATGTGTTTTTTATTTTCATTTGTCCTTTAATTATGTATTGTTTAATTTGTATAACACGGTATTTACACAGCACTCAAAAGAGTAGCATTGTGTCAAAAACAATGCAAAACAATGGTAATACCATGGTACATTTGGTGACAATAGATGGTTTGCATTTGTGTTTGTCTGTGTGTATTTGATTTAATGGGTTGTTGTGTATGTGGTTATATGTGTAAGCACATGTGTGAGCTCATTAGTGTGTACACGTGTGTATGTTCATTTGTGCATGTGTGCAGTGATTAGCCATGTGTGTGTAAGACAGGGTTGTTCTCTGTGTGGAGGTGTTTTCTTGGGGTAAAAGGATCTGATTTGCTTGTTTTTGCAAGTGCAGACAAGACCCCCAGGGGAATACAGAGGTTAAAGGGCAGGGAAACTGGAGCTGTGCCCACAAACAGCCGTTCGTACCTGGGAATTAAATTAAGCGAGTGATTTCCAAGATGTAAACCTAATGTTAAAAGAAAAGGGAAAATATATATAGTACATGCTTGGAAAAAGTACTTAATATTTCTGTTGGCAGAAATGTTAACCACTTTCTATATGCATTCGATATGCTAAAAGTGACAGTATGTTAACGGTCTTTTTAAACTTTATTGTTATACTGTAGTGCCTTAAACACAAATCTTAATTTATAACATATTTTAAGCTAAATATTTATATACATATAAGGCGTACAAAAACCGTACCAAAAATAAACTAAAATCAAATGAAACCTGCCCTGGGGTCAATGGTATAAACCAATATAACAGACCATTCAGGAATAAAGATTAGCTGATAAAAGATTATCTGAGAAAGATTAAATAAGATTTGTTCATAAGAACATGATGACAGTTGATTGTATAATTTGTAATAAACAAATTTCCCAGCATGCCCTGGGGCTAATCTCCTGCAGAGTGACAGGTCTGCGTGATGAGTGTGTAATGTGTGCATGTGTATTTCTCCATTGTTACACTGTTTACTCTCGGTTTGCGAGTGTGCACGCATCTCTGCTCATTGTTTCCAGTTTTCAGGCTGTAGGCACTCATTGTGTGTAGCGTAGCGTGCTTGTGGAAGTTTATCTTATCTCTGCGGTCTGTCCAGCAGTCAACGGTTGTCCCAGGTTACCTCTCTCTGGTACACAAAAACTGTAACTTATTTTATGTTCATGTCTAACATGAATGTTGTTGTACTTTATTGATAACAGCTTTGGCCACTGAAACATACGCTGCGCATTTCTTCCAGTCTTAAAGAGTGAGTTACTAGCACACTGTAGCTGTATTTTACTGAAGGCAATGTCAAAACCATTTGTTTTAATGACACATATGTAATTTATATGACAAAGAATAAAACTGTACCTCTTTGACTTTATTGTCTGGCTGTGTTTCTCTCTTTATGTGCTGGGTGCTTTGTATCCTATTATGGCCATCTCACTCAAACTGTGTTGGCGTTGCTTCAAGGATCTAAATATTCTCTAAACAGCCCTCTCTCTCTCTCTCTCTGTCTCTCTACTCTTAAGCAGCCCTCTCTCTATTGTTAAATCACACATTGGTAAGGGCTGTCTTGAACTGTTATTAGTTTTAATTCCTAAACTATTTTTTAGAAACAAAATGTCATAACTTGTGCGATAAAGTTTATTTTTTAATTTTCTTTGGGAATTAATATTGTCCTGCAAAACTTTGCATTTAATAATCAATATTGAGGTAAATCAACAGGGCTGTCATTAAAATTCATGGGGCCCTGAACATGACATGGGAAAATGTGCCCAGGTATTCTCTGTCTGATGACTGCTTTGACCATCAACACTTTAACATGTGACCATGTGTTCCCCAGCTAACACTGCTTAGTTTTGAGGTACAAATGTTAGCCACTTGTAACATTTAGCATTTACATATACAGTACATACTTAAAAGTACAGTAACAAAACCTTGACTTACATTATAAATGTAGTTTAGTCAAAATGTAAAGTGTATTACTGAAATTTGTGGAATGTTTCTCATTTTGTTAATAATTGTGCATTTCATTTAATTTATTAATTAAATTGTTCATAATTTTACTCTTGTTTGAAGAATATTATTTGGATTATTCTAAACCATCTGCGCTTATCTCTGCGTAAACTACTGCGTAAAACTTAATCTTGTTCTTCTGAAATTAGTATGAATTATTGTAGATCTTATATTAAAGCACACTAACAGATATGTTTCTTGCTTGTACAGTTCCAGCAGCCAGTGGTTTTGGTGTATATGTGTTGGTTGTAAAATTTTATGCTAAATTCAGAAACTGTAAATACAAATCTATGATTTCTGCACAGAACTGTTGGCATTAAAGGTGTGTGTCTACAAATTCTTGCATACACATGATGGATGAATGAGATCTATTTTTCTTTTGCTTGTTCATAAAATAACACCTTCCAAGCACACACCCTTCAGGTCACACATGGTCAGTAGAAACACTCTCTCTGGAGATGCAGTATGAAAGGAAATTCTCCTCAGTGTATTCCTATAGGGAAGCAGCTGTGATGTAGCATTTCAGTACTGCTGGAGGGCAGCAGGAGAGTCCAGTTCTCTAGTAGTTCCTTACACAGTTCTCCCTTTCATTAAAGCAGACCTCCTCAAAGAAAAGAAGTCCTTCATAGCTCGCCAAACCACCCAATGAGAGCGACGTTTTGCCGTGTTTGTTTTATGCCCTTATAGAACACAGCGGCAGCTGTAAAACTTCTCAAAAGCCACGTGGGTCTGTGTGTGTGTCTTTGTGTTGTTTTGGCTTTCATTCACCTAATACTGTATATATTATATGAAAAGAGCAGTTTCACCTGTACACACACAACCAAAGCCATGTTTTATCCCTTGAGCTACTAAATAAGTTTTCCACCCAGCACTGTACCTCCAAACAGCACACTGCACACACACACTAACACACACATTTTGTAATGAGATTGGACCCTGCTAACAAGCGGCGACCCTAACAAGTGTGTGAACGGATCACAGAGGCCTGTCCCATACTGATTTGAGCAGAGCTAATGAGAATAATGAGAGAGAGAGAGAGAGAGAGAGAGAGAGAGAGAATTAAAATTTACAGCAAAATTTACAACCAAATCTGGCCTGTCTGACCCACATGCAAACTGTTTTTGTGCATTCAGTTGTTTCTATGTAGGAAAAGAGCTATTAAGCTATATGTACTGTAAGATACACTGTAAGACATCTTGAATTCAGGCACGTATTTACACTCAGGACACACAGGGAGTAAAACTTAACTCGAGTGCTGGTCTATACCAGTTTCTATACTTGTTTCTGTTAGTTTGGTTCAGATTGAGCTGATAGCCAAGATGTTTACCAGCAAATTGACCAACATGGTCTAATTAAACTGACATACTGAGACATATAATATGCCATTATAAAATACACAATATTCAGGGTTGCTTACCTTTTGGAAAGCATAATGTATGCAGTCTAGGTACTGTAGGCAACTAGCTAAGTTTTGGGATGGAGCCATTGAAACCTAGTAAACTTTTTGCAAGCAGAACTTTCCATCTAAAGAAATTGTGCAGAGAAAACAGCATTTTATTCCAGTCTCTCAGAGCCTGAAGAAGTCTCAAGAGGACAGAATGAATATGAGAATGGTGTACCAACCGCTCTGTCTAATATAACGAAGGGTTCAATGTGTTGTCTTTGGAATTAAAATGAACATTGTTTCCAATGGCAGTAAGCACATGACCTTAGCCAGGGAGGGAGTTCAGTGTGTGTGTGTGCGTTTGTGTGTGTTGGTCACTGCTAGGCTCACTGCCCTATTATAAAATCCTGAGGGTAGTGGCAGTGAATTTCACCATCTTTCCGCTAATAAACAGCCAGACTGAGACAGATGTGGATTCAATCAACTTCTTAAGTGATTAAAAGTTCTACAAATCCTGCATTGATTCAACCAGAGAATGTTGTTTTAACAATAAATAAAACAAATCTCAGTGGGACCAGAATAAATTTAAGATCCTGCAACAATTATCTTTGTAATTCTGGCATAACTTCACTATAAACTTCATATTCTTTGGTTGTCAACACAGACATCTCCTAGCAACCAATTGCGGGGGATTACTAGGGGATAACGTAGCTGGACAATATCACAGAATAAATTAGCACATGGTGATTCGGACCTGGTGGTTTGGGTTAATGACCAACTGACTGTACATTATGCTGTTAATTACATGGCTACTTAGCAAATAAATAAATATATGCACATGAGTTATTGAGTGAGCTCACTCAGAGAGACTGTGGGAACATAAGCCCAGGAAGGTGACAAAAGTTTTCTGGATGAACAGTTAGTTTTGCTGTGTTGCCATGAGCAGCAGTCATTATTTAGAAATATTTGATTGACCAGTCAGATTCAAGATTCCACTTGTGTGGTCTAACCACAAGACGTGTGATCTAATAATGCAATGTTAGCAAATGTTCTGCAGGTGTGCTAATATCAACACAGTATAAATGACAAACATATCATTTAATTATCATAAATTATCATGCAATTATCAAGCATTAAATGCTTTTCAAATTATTTTCTATTATAATAATTATTATTATTAACTATATGCATCTCCTTGTGTGACATCATGTTTGTGTGATTTAATACACCTCCATTTGATTAAAATCAGGCTTCTGCATTTGCACATATATTTCAGGTTGCAGTTATGTTTCAGGCATCAAATTACATCTGTTGGAATGTTCTAGAAAGCCAGCTTGAGCATTTTTCAGCTGGCAAGATGTCATTTAATATGTCATTCATAGCCATCAAGATCAGAAATTGTAGAAACTGATGATCAAGTAGAATTTGGAATTTGAATTGTGTTGAATTAAATATTCTATACCAGTTTCCTATAACAGCGTTCCTGTGTAGTTCACTTGGTAGAGCATTGCATTAGCACCGCAAATGTTGTGGGTTTGATTCCCATGGAGCACATGTACTGATAAAAATGTGTAACTTGAATGTACTGTAAGTCGCTTTGGATAAAAGTGAAAATATAAAATATATTATGATTATAAAGCAAAGCATTATACTGTTGATGTTCTTAAGGCTACCTCAAAAGATTTACCACTCCGGCAAACTGATGATTTTCCAGAAGTTTTCCAGCTGCATTATATTATTGTGAAAATTGTTAGGAACATTCCATACTTACATAGCAAATGCTTATTTAACATGTTTTGTACTGTAATACTGTATTAACAGTGACAGAAACTTGACTAGGCTACATTACCTAGGCCGTACTTCACAGAAAGACATCTACAGCACAAAAAGAATTTTTGTTGAGCTGGCCAATGAACACGCCTCACACACAGCGGGGCCCAATCATGTTAGCAGCTCAGTTATCCCAGGAACTGTGTGTCCAGTAGCGATGTGGGGAAGAAAGTGTTAAAGGAGCGACAGAGAGGAGCAACAGAGGGGAGTGTGCGAGGAGGAAAGGGGGCAGACTGCTGCAGCTGATAGACTCCAGATGTGACGGTTAGATAAACTCAGGACTAGGGGTGTGTTTGTGTGTGAGTGTATATGTGCTAGTGTGGGTGTGTTTATATTGCTAGCTGGATCCGATAGCGTCTGGGTTTTTCACAGAAAGGAAAAGCAGGATGGAGTGGTAGAGCGTACTTTCACACCGAGACATCTGGGAAAGAGCAGACGAAAACAGCTTAGTAACTGGTTGCATTCTAATATTTCTAGTTGGCTTACAAAATAATGAATGTGAGTGACGATACTATTATGAGGGCTCATGACAACACATGCATTTGTGTTTCAGCATCTGAGACAGATTCTGGAGGTGAAACTGTTGCCTGATATTTGCAGTTACTGTTAAACGTTTAACAGATGCTTTAATTCAAAGCCATGTAAGTTTAGTTTCATTTCAAAGTAAATTTAGCTTCATGTGTTTTCCTGATAATTGAGCCCATGTTGTTGGGGTCACATTCATCCTTGAGTGTATGAGTGACATGAGTGTAAATGATAAAATAATTTTTATTTTCCCCTATCCCTTTAAGTGCAAAAAGTCATTTAAAAAACAAAAATAAATATTTTTCTATTTTGGCACTGGTGTAATATTTCTGATTTTTTAAAACAAATTTTATATATTTTGTGTTTGTTTTCCATGTTTCCATCCCTAACAAGAAATAATCCCTAATAAGAAATCCTTTGCATTTTTCATCACAATCTCAAAGTCCACCCACACTCAGCAGTGTTCACACATAGCCCATGATTGTCCTCCATTCATTCTCTGATATTTTTTGTGCTCTGTGCTGGTGGACAGCTGTCTCTTTGTGCTCGCACTGGCTTAGTGACAAAGATTCAGTTCTATATTACCAAACCATTTCATTCTAAGTCCATATGTGTGACTTTGGCTTGATTACTGTCTGTCTAGCTATTGTAAAAGAATACATGAATTCTCACCAGTGGTCTGTGGAGAACCTTTGAAATGAGGAGGCCAATGTAAAGTGTAAAACGCTAGTGTAATGTGTAATACTTTAATGTAAAGTGTAAAATGCCAGTGTAAAGTCTAACATTAAGTATAGTTAATAGTTTTTAAATCATGTTCTCATGGTTTAAAAACAATAAAATAGTAACACATTCTCTGTGTAGCTTTCATTTGTTACTAAAAACTGCTGTTTGACTTACATTAATACTCATCTGATTGGTTTATGTCTAACAGAGAAAAGACAGGCTCAGATTGTATGATAATCTTCAGCAGTAAACAGCTTTGGTGACGTTAGTTTTCCTCAGCGTTTGGGACCCTTTAGACTATTTGACAGTGTAAGTCGCTCTCCAGATGTCAAGGAGTGCAAGTGAAGAAACACAAAAAGCATAAATAGTCATTTTAAAATCCATGCGCCCAATTTATCCACATTTCTGGAAGTCTACACATTTCTAGCTCTGGTCCGAGCAATTTTCCACGATTCCGGCCCAAGCGTTTGTCTTGGCATTGTAACTTCCCTCTGCTATTGGACAAGAATGAGCAAATATATAATCAACATTAACCACGGAAATGTAACTCTTGAATACAGCACACTATTTCTGTATAGGTTTAGTGCAAGTTCTGCTAAAATTACATCCTGGTCTGGCAACAGTGCAGAGTCTGATTGTCACATTACATATGATTTTATTTGAGCTTTTAATATGCAGAATATCTTTAAACTAAATTTAAATATACATGCAAATAGTTTCATCAATCTTGATGCTGAACATACATATACATAGACTTTAAGTTTTGTATTTAGACTACTGAGGTTATGATAGATGTTTTTGCTTTTGGCATCTGATAGTGTCAGTAAATCATAGCTTTTCTCATACTTTATAACTTCTAAAGATCTTTCATATGTCCATTGTCACGGTTTCAGGTCGGTTATTCTACACTATACTTTCTGCACACATTAGCATTAGCATTATTAAATAATAACTGTGGTTGCCACTGACTCAGGAAGGACTGGATGGAAGACAGCTATTCCAATAATCTAAGGAAGGAGAGGAAAAGCAGGAAATGAGCTGGAAAAATAAAAAGCCGGCAGATCCAGATTTCCTGTTTGGTTAGGGGTGGGTTGATGTAAATTTCAGGGCAGTATTATAAGGACCCCATTGTGTCCTGTGCATGTATGTGTTAGTAGATGTTGCATAAGGTCAGCTCTGCTCCCTCCTCATCCATAACAGTTTTTAAAAATGTAGAGAACGGAAACTATAAAATAAACTAGAAACAACCTGTGCAGGGACAGGAAATGACACAAGGCAGCAAAATGGCTTCCGCCATCCGCACCTACATCTACAAATAAACAGGCACATATATACCTTACGCACAAACATACATAGAACTCAAACAAGTCTGCATGTTTTGTGCAATTGGACTACTTTAAAACCTGTACTTTAAAATATGTATTACAGGTATGGTAATGGTATATTTTGATTTTTGATTATAGGAATATGGCCATTGGGTGCGTTTTGCTTGGCCATTGGCCTAGTTTTGTTATTCATTATTTTGATGTTTTTCTACTTTCATGACAATCACAAAAGTAAAAAAAAAAACATTTAAAGTCATTATTTCACTAACAGCATCATATTCAAACTAATTTGATGCCACATCCTCATAAGTTTTATGTAATTTGAGGAATAATACACATCTGTTGCTGAAGAGAACAGATAGTTAAACATAAATTTTACACATACAGTAGATAAAAGTCCCTGTAGATGCGTTTCTTTACTAGATGGTTATGTCACTTACTGTAAGAGCGGGTCAGACTGTCACTCTTGGAATTTAACTTGAACCATGTGTTTTGTTGCAATACATTTTTAAACTACTGGCCAGCTGGACAGTGTGATTTATTTATTCATCACGTCCAATTTTTCCATGCATTTTGTGCTTGGTGAGTGTAATTTTAGACCATGCTTGGCCATGTGTCATGTGGGTTTGTTTATGTAAACTTTTCCTGACAGTATGTAGCTGTACATAAACACATGTCCTAACCAGGTGCAATGTGATGAAATGATTATATCACATTTTTTGGGGTTGATCTGAGTTTTTACAACCACAATGTGACACGTGACATTTTTTCTTACCCTTTACATTTTTACAACTTTACAACTTTACTGTGTGGCTCTGTCCATTGTAACATTTTATTGGTCCAAAATTTCTGCTTCACATAAATTGTAGGGCTCTGGTATTTTTTTTACAATAATTTATAAACCATTCAGGTCTAAAGAACCATGAGCTATGATGTTGTTAAATGCTGCTTATGTTTATATAGAATCCACAACTACATTTAGGTTCTACTTTACATTTAGCAGTTTTAATTTTAACTTAATTTAAAAAAATACTGTTTAACAGATAAATACACAACTGCTCAGTTCAAAGAAACATAATGAATGATATAATCCAGCGTGTCTTCATATTAGTTTATGTTCTTCCTTTTAGTTTATGTGCTAGAAATTTAAATAAAGGTACACCATTCTTGTAGTAAATGAAAGTAAACCAATAGTTCTTTTTAAATTGTGTTCCGTTGTCA
Organism: Yasuhikotakia modesta; assembly: GCA_036877545.1. Classification (NCBI taxonomy): domain Eukaryota; kingdom Metazoa; phylum Chordata; class Actinopteri; order Cypriniformes; family Botiidae; genus Yasuhikotakia; species Yasuhikotakia modesta. Next base: position 43,307 of record JBAJNP010001208.1, read on the forward strand.
AGACTACTGGAATTGAGGGCGTTCTCTGGCGCATTCTACAGCTGTACATTAAACATCAAATATACTCTGACTGGCGGTGACTTTTTTTAACCTATACATTTATTAATTTGTGTGTGTGTGTGTGTGTGTGTGTGTGTGTGGGCTCCAGACTTTAGGAAGAGAACTCCCCTGCTCCACATTCCCCATCTGACTGATAAGAGACTGTCTGTGTTGATCTTCACACAGAGAGAGCACACTTTAATCTGACCTTTACTTACTGTGTGTGTGTGTGTGTGTGTGAGAGAGTGTGTGTGTAAGGAGGAAACAGTGGGTAGAGCCTCTCTTTTCATCACAGTGCTAATGAGGGTTAGGACACGCTAACCAGGAAATGGCTATTGTTCCTTTTCCCAGAGCACAGTTGTGTTTTCATGTTTTATGGGGACATTACATAGGCGTAATGTTTTTTATACTGTACAAATTATATATTCTATCCCCCTACATTTCTGAGTAAATCTCATAGACTTCCATTGTTTTCATACCAGTCTAATGATATTTACCACCACCCAACTATTTCTAACCTTCACACAAACCTGTTGAAATTATCAATGAAGTAATATTGAATGTTAAACTGCTGAAGTCAATGTGTTAGTTTGTAAACACTGGTTTTGTGAGGACATACTATCATTATATAAACTCCCTAAATTCATACATGCACATAATGCATAACTTTCTCTATCAGTCACTCTATTATATTATCTTTTCACTCTGATGGCTGATGGTCATGCAGCACAGACTAGCACTTCTCTGCATTCTGTCATGCCAGTGTAAATATCTTGGTTCCCTGCAAAGATTTATAGCTAATCTGCTATCAGCCTGTGTAATGATGATCACCATATTTAGCTCAATGATATCATGTTGTGCTGTGTTTTCCCCTCACATAAATGAGCTATTATGCGTCATGCAAAATTCTAGTTTCACTGTCACTGATGCCTAGATAGTGCTTGACAGATTACATAACAATAACTTGACAGATTACATAACATTAGAATAGATAGGCAAACAGAGATACCCGTAGATAATTTGCTACCTCATTTGGGAATTGAATTCAGTAAAATTCGGAATGCCACACTATCCTGCTATTATAAACTATACAGTTTACACAAGGGCAGGAATGTATCTAAATTGTGTTTTAAATGACATATGAACCAGCACAAATTCTATTGTTTCCTATTGAATAGAAACACACTTTATAAACCACATCAGGACTCAGAACGAATCAAACCTGCTGTCTGCTGCTCATCTTCATACTGAAACAATTTAGAGTTTTATTAAGCAGTGAAATGCTGTCACTGAATGAGAAACTACAGGAAATTACTGAAGTTTTCTATATTTGTATCTGAAGTCAACATAACATCAAAATCAATCCTGTTTACTTTCCTAATGCAGATTCCTGCTTTATGATTCATTACAGAGCTCTGTTCCAGAGAAAGTGATATTTGTCTATATAATCCTTCATACAAAAATATAATAACTCATCTTACTCCCTCTTTAATATTTTAAGTTCTGTTTGAACAAATCCTCTTTTTAATTAAATCCTGTCTCATTCTGTGTTTGTTTTATTACACATTGGCAAACACATTTATTTACTTTTTGGTTTAGTTTACAAAGTTAATGGCTGTCACAGTGTTAAAACACCTAATTATTGTATGTGTGTAACGTATTAATATATTTGTATTTTATCAATGTGTAAAGACAAAGCATGGTAATATAAAGATTGGTGGTGCTTGTTCTGGAAGTGACTTGTAGGTGACATATGACATAGTCCTTAATCTACCAAAGAGGCCTACAGAGCTCTACAGAAGTCTTACAAATGACTAAATCTGATACCAATTTAAATACACTTCACTAAACAAATGCTGAGAAAAGGCAGATAAGGCCTATTTTTAAAAAAATGTTGAAAGAGTTTAGAGGTTAATTGGTCATTATTAATTGTGTTTATAGTTTGAGTGCTGAGTTATATACTGAGTGTTTCAACATAAGAGGAAGCACACAGCAAACTCTGGGAAGGAGAGGCAACAGCTGAAACAGTATCTTCAAAGCTTCTATTGGAAATGAATATTTACGGTTTGACTGGAAAAGGTGAAACTTTAGCGTGAGAATGGTGACTTAAAAAATCTCTGCATCTCCACTTTCTCCTGGTCCTGAATTCCACTGATGTTTGTCTGTTTTCTCTTCTTGGGAGTTCAGGGAACAGGTGGCCAGAGGTATTGGGTAAAAAAACAAAAATATTCTTTCTTAAACAGACGCAGAACACAGAAAATTACATTGAAGGCATGGCAAGGGTGTTGCGGTCAACAGCATGGCCTATAAAAATAAATTAAAGCATCTGATATTTCTGTATATACCTTCTGGTTGATTCAGATATTTTTTTGCTGATATCTGCGGGATGTTTTGGACTTGCAAAGACATGCTAATATTTAACTTCACTTTCAAACATGAGTACATATTTATTAACCTTTCTAGTTGTGCACAGTTCAATGCAGATCATGTTGTGTCCAAAGCTACTTTCAGTGCATTCAATGTAAACACTTTATCAGTATGTGTGTTCCCCGGGAACTGAACCCACATGCTTGCTGTTGCCAGTACCATTAATTACAATGTTGAGCTAAAAAACTGCACTCAGTAAATTAGTTACTTATAAATCTCTAAAGAAGAAGTCGTTTCTTAACTTTTTGAAGCAGGTTAGTTATGTAAAGTGGGAAATTTTTTGAAGTGCAGTGAATCTGAAGTGAAGTGCATCTGAATACATTGAATATATTCATGTTAATACATGACACATCTGCTGAAAGACTTTGTGTCTCTTCTGCAGGGATCTCAGGAATAATCTGATCAGCACCATCATGCCTGGAGCCTTTCTGGGTCTCACAGCTCTCAGAAAACTGTAAGTGCATCTTACATGTGAGAACAAAATAAGTCTATACTCTTCATTATTGTATAATGCCAGATATATAGCAATGTAGCTGTTCCAAACTGTTACAAGTCACCCTCATTATTAATGAAATCATGTCTTAGGATGTGCAGAAATCATTCAATGTCACATTTCAACACATCTGTTAAAATAATAATTGAAATTAAAGCATCAAAAAAGAAAAGTATAGTATTTTAGAAGTAGAGTATTTTTAGAAAACTTATTACTGGCTTTGATTATGGCATTATTTCATAAACATTAGGCACATTTGCGTCTAAAATACTCATTTAAATAATGCATCTGTGAATTTGTTCGGATATCCTGTTATTCAAATCTTATTTTTCAATCAATAATGTTTTTATGAGAATGTTTTAGAAGGAAAATGTATGTAATGATCATAAAGTTAATTTTACAATGTGTGTGTGTGTGTGTGTGTGTGTGTATATATGTGAACAGCAGGGCACAGCTGAGAATGAACAGTCACATGCCTCAATGCTATTTAACAGCCTCTTGTTCTTTTCATTAGCATTAAACACTGCTGTCTTATGGTGACGTGTGTCTCATCACTGTGTTTATAAGAAAGACAAACAGAATGATTTAAACCCTGCAGTTGCAGTGACTTTACATTACTGACATTCCTTGTACTGATATTCTGATTTTTGTGATGCATGCTTTGTTAGAACTGGATCTCAAAGTAACAGTCTCATTTGCTTAAATACGTACAGTGACCTATCCAGTAACCGAATTGGCTGCCTGAATCCAGAAATGTTCCAGGGACTTACCAACCTCACTAAATTGTAAGTCATTATGTCTGAAACAAATATTTATTGGTAGAAGAAAATCACAGAAAACTATGAATGTCACATGTTTGACAGTTTTAGCTCTTAAGATTATAATAAGCACAACATCTACTGCAAATTGTGCATTTCATATGTCATATTCAGTTACAGTGAAATGCTACATTTGTGTTGTTTTATTACAGAAACATCTCTGGAAACATCTTCTCCTCTTTGGATTCTAACATCTTTCTGGAGTTACACTCTCTAAAGCTGGTGTGAGTTAAAGTGAATGTGCTTGTGGTGTACAGGCTCACACTGTATGTCATTACCAGTGATGTTAATTGGCTGTACTGTAGCTCAACTGGTAGACCACTAATGCAAAGGCTATGGGTTGTAATTCCAGACGTTTTTTCATATATTGATAAAGATATAAAGCTTAAATGTATTGTAGCTGTACTATTGGATTAAAAAAGTGTTTGTCAAATGCATAAATGTAAAACTGTCCTTTCATTGCAAAACCACAAATGTGTTCATAATTAATTGTTTTAAATTTTACTATAAAACTGCAGGACACTGGTGTGAAGGAAAAATAACGTTATTAATCTGTCAAAAATCACCTTGCAACAGATCTTTCTGGTGAAGTAAACGATTGAGGGTGACTTCCTGTGACTGAACAAAAATTTATTTTCTCCCTCATTAGGAACTTTCATTCAGAGTTCCTGTCATGTGACTGTGGTCTGCGTTGGGTCCCAGGATTTTTCCACAGTGGTTCCGCCCGGCTTGGGGATGAAACACTCTGCGCGTATCCCAGAAGACTTCAGAACAAACCCCTTCGTCTGCTGAGAGAGAGTGACCTCAGCTGTGGTGAGTAACAGACTGACAGCACATAATAAATTAATAAATTAATAAATTAATTTAGAAGAAATGGCAAAAATTTTAGTATTGCCTCAAAAATTGGCTATATTTATCAATAACAATGTGACCTTATAGTTGCAATATGTAGTGCAATGTTGTGTTCATGTATCTAAACTGGTAGAGCTTTGTGTTACCAACCGGAAAGGTTGTGGATTTGATTCTCACAAACATATACTGGTAAAATGTTTAGCTTGAAAGTCACTTTTGATAAGTGTCTGCCAAATACATAAACATAATTCTTAATCCATATTTCACAACTAGCCAAAATGAGTCATGTTTTGTTAAAAGAAAGAAATAGCAAACAAACAACTAGTGTGATTTCTCATTGACTTTTTGTTGATCTTTCTGTTAGACCTACGCTGCATTTCTCTGCCACATCCTGGGCCTCAAACTGGGGCTCTTGTTACTGTTTTAATATCAGCTTCTTTTGCCATCCCTTCTTTCACTGCTCCTAAATATATTTATGTTGGTCAGGAACCCATGGCTGTGACTGGCTAGAACATATTCCTCTGTGGGTTTACAGTCGTGAATAAAACCCTTTGCCCCCTAAAGACCCTGATTCAGCCGGGCTGATTCACAAGCAAAGCTGATTTTGAATAATGACAGTGGCAAAACCCTCAACCCCTGCTGCTTCTTGTGTATGATAAAGACGAATTTGATTTGGTTCTTAACAGGACAAATGTATAACAGTGCAGTCTATTGGGATTCTGGTAGGGGCACAGATTAAAAGAGCAAAATTGTTTGTAATCCCTAAACCTCACAACAGAGTCTAATCTTTTGACAAATAGGAACCACAACAAAGAAAAATACAAAAATTAATGTGAGAAACCACTCAGAGCCAGCAGTACATCTTCACAGTTAATTACATGGCCCATTGTCAAATTTCAATACAAATATTTCATGCGGCATATTAGAGGTCTGAGGATTTTTAGCTCAATATTGTGTTTTGAATATCTCTCCATGCTGAACATGAAATGCATAAAATGCTTTGTGATGAAAGAACTGTGTGTATATGAGCTTGCTCTGTTTGCTCACTCCAATACGTCACACCATAAAGAGTGTAAAACTAAGAATATGGACACAATACTGTTTTTATTACTGCTTTGAAAAGCTGTTTTTGTAGAACCTGAAAAATTTGATATGTGACTGATAGAAATGACACTAAAAATCAGTTAAGACAACATTTGAGATGAGGAGATGGCTTTTTTGCTTGTGTTGTGTTTGGTGTGCACAGTGTGACAGGATTCTGTGATAAGTCAGAAAAAAGCCTTTTTTATCAGTAAGCCTTTTTTTATATATTGTGTATATTTATTTTGATTGATTTTTATGTTCCTTAGATGGTCCATTGGAACTACAGACCCTGTCTCTCTTACCCTCACTGAGACAGGTTGTGTTTAAAGGGGACAGACTGCCATTCCATTGTACTGCTTCCTTGGTAGATAAAACCACCACCCTTCACTGGCAGCACAATGGCTGGCCTGTCACCAGTGACCCTGCGCATGGGGTTCACCTGGAAGAGAGCGTACAACACGACTGCACGTTCATCACCAGGTAACGCATTATCCAGCAGTGATCGATTTATTTGTTTATGCCATTGATGGTGTTCCCAGACAAAACGGGAGCAAGTAGGCATTAAAATCCCAAAGAATTATTATGCATTTTCAATGTTACAATACTGCAAATTTCACTACATTGGAAGATATTCCCTGATACATAATCAATACTTCAAAATAGGCATAATAAGACCCTTTTAAAATGGAATGAGGTAGAATACAATAGGACAGGATGGGATGGAAATATATGCATCATGATGAATGGGATTAAATGAGCAAACTGGGAGGAAATGGGACAGGAACTGATGCCATAAATAAAATGCCAAAATAAAAGGTTAATATTATAGTTCCAGTTGTCATGATAAAGCAAGCTACGTATCTCATCTATGATTCCAGTAATGGAATATTGTGTTTATTTTTTAGTGAGCTTATCCTGTCAAATGTTCACATTGAGGCAAGTGGTGAGTGGGAATGTGTGGTATCCACGGGCCGTGGGAACGCCTCACGCACTGTAGAGATAGTGGTACTTGAGAACAGCGCCTCCTTCTGTCCGGAACAGAGAGTAACCAACAACCGAGGGGAGTTCAGGTAGGTTTATACAACCTGTTTCCATAAACACCTATGTAACTATAGAAGAAATATCAACTGTTTCTTATTGGCCTACAGGTGGCCTAGAACTCTGGCTGGCATCACCTCCTACCAGTATTGTCTACAACTACGCTACCCCTCCTTAACTCTAGGAGGCGGTGTGGAGCAGAAGAGAGCGTCACGCTACTGTGACCGTTCTGGTCGCTGGGAAGAAGGAGACTACTCTGAGTGCCTGTACACTAATGACATCACAAGGGTCCTACATACATTCATACTGGTTAGTGTTTGACTGTTTGACTCTGAGCTTTGACACTGACACATTCCAGACTTGAAACAAGATATCTTTGAAAAACACTAATTTATGTTTTGTTTGATTTTTGCAGTAAAACAACTACAAAGGGTGTTCATGACCCTTTTTGGTCTAGTCCAGTTTCTCAGTGTTAAAATATTTCACATTCCTTTGTTGAGAATGCATTTCCACATAGAAAAACATAACAGAGGTCATTTGCATATAGAAGTCTTAAAAGTACAGTAAGAGCCTATTTATTTCACTATTATATAGTGAGTGACTAAAATTAAAGGTTTATTTTGAGAGACAACAAAAAGATGCATTTATCTGTGCAAGTAAACCTGACTAAAAGTAAATGTTCATTTTGAGAGACAACAAAAAGATGCATTTAAAGTATTAGTGTGTTTCTTTTCATAGACAAAACTTTTAAGTGATTGGTATGCTGATAAATTTGCTCAGTTAAAGTAGACAAGAACAACAAATAATGTTACCCAAGTGTAACATGTAAACTTATGCTTCCCTCAGATGCCCATCAACACCTCCAACGCATTGACTCTGGCAAATCAGGTGCGTTCATACACACTGGAGGCCGCTGGTTTCACTGACACAGTAGATGTTCTATATGTAGCTCAGATGATGCAGAAATTCATGGACTATGTCGTAGATCTGCGGGAGGTTAGTAAAATCTGACATTTAGTGAATATGCTAATGTCTTACAGAGCATACATGTTGTGTAGTGTGCTTGTCCTCACCTGTTTGTGTCCCGCTGTGACCCAGCTGTCAGAGGTGTTGGTGGAAATGGGTAGCAACTTGATGCAGGTGGATGAACAGATTCTGGCCCGAGCCCAGAGAGAGGAAAGAGCCTGCAGTTCTATTGTGTATTCTCTGGAGACTCTCGCTTGGCCACAGCTGCACTCTCACGCACAGGATCTTTCTATCGTACGTTTGTAAAGCTGCGTTGTGTTTTTAAGTCAAATCAAATTCTATTTGTCACACATAATCGTACACAGTATGATATGCAGTGAAATGCTTGTAAAATCTTCTTACATTGAAAAGGAAAACAAAAAAAAACAACTTTTATTGAGTAGGTGCATGATAGATTGTGTAATTAAAACAGTGTCATTAACTTAAACAAATCTGCAATGGTAAGATCATTATAATGATATATAATTTAACTAAAAAGCTAATATTGAAGCAGCTTGCAATTTTGTGTTTCAAACAGAGATGGCAATAGATAGATGGATTGCAGCTTTATTTATGTCAACATCCAGACAATCAGTGACTAAACAAACCTACTAAAGCTAATAAACGTCATCCAAAATTTGTAATTTGGTCAAAAGGAAATATGTGAGGCTTTAGCAGTAGTTAAATTGGAAGATTCCTCATTTATTTTCTTTTGTTTAGTTCATTATTTTCTTCCATTAGACCAAGCTCTCTTTACAGTTACAATAACAGCATTCAGCAACATGTCCAGTGGGCGTATTGGGGTCCTCATGTCACATATTAGCATAACTGTAGTGTAAGCTCAAACAAAATGAGGCCAGGGTCATCCTGAAATTCAGCACTGTATGAAACAGTGCATGTTTTGGTTATTAACAAAGACTAGATCCTTTGTACGCTCAGACATTTGCCATAATGGGTGGTAACTTCTCTCTCGTAGATTTCTCGTAACATTGTGATGGAGGCGCACTTGATTCGCCCAGCTCATTTTACTGGGATGAGCTGCACAGCCTATCAGAGGCGTGAGGGGGCTGGAGGGAGCCAGATGCATGATGGGATAGAGTCCCCCTTTGAACAACAGCTGCGCTTCCGCTGCACCACAGGAACACACAACACTTCACTGAATGCTTTTCCTCTGAAGGTAAAGAAGGTTTGCTATCCCAGAGGCACAGTTTAATTCTCAGACAATACTGTCTCAAATCTCAGTTATGCTTTAAAGGAGTATCAGCTTATAATGAAAGGTTATTGTAGAAATAGAAAAAGATACACACAAAATGCACAGAACTATAAAATGAATGGTTATAGCAGTAACTCTTCAACTCATTCCCTTCCCCACTGTACATAACCATATGTGGGGGGCCCCTTTCCCCTTCACAATTTTTACCCAATGAAGCACAGCTAAAGGCTCTGATGAGATCTCTTCTAATATGATCTGACCTTGAGGTTTTATATATTACATACTTAAGGCACTTGAGACTGTGCCATACTGTGAATATAGTAACAGCTGAAGGGGTTTTAGGCACTGCCAGTGCTCTTCAGCCATGACTATATTCACAATATAGCACATCCTTTATGTTAAGTAAATACCAAATCCAGTTAAATGACTGTAACTGGCCTTGACTTCATGTTATTTTCTGTTTGTAGAATGCAGTGGCTCTCGCGTCAGTGTCTCTTCCTGCATCTCTTTTTCCTCCGACTGCTCCTCCTGACTGTAAGCTGCAGTTTGTGGCATTCCGCAGTGGAAGATTCTTTCCATTTACCGGAAATTTCTCCGGACCAACTGATCTGTCTCGCAGACGTGGTATCAACACCCCAGTTATCGCTGTTGGCCTTGGTGTGTTGCTTTTCACCACAAACATTCACAAGATTGGAAACATTTTTGTGCTGTATGTTGTTTTAAAACATAGTTTACAGGAATTACTCAAATCAGGTTACAGTACAAACATGCACAAAATATTTATTCTGAACATAATTTGCACAGTTCTGTTCCAACTCTTCCATGCTAGCATTGCTCCACACTTGTGTTTGTATACACCAATTAGCTCTTTAAAATGCCAAAAGTGTGTTTAACAACAGCATGCATCTGGATATAGGCCTATTTATAATACTGTTCTATATCATTTCATTACCATTTGATGAATAATTGCTGCCAGTAGCCTAAGAAGTGTCAACAAACATCTCAGGATAGTTTGTGCATGTTTTGTGAATAAGAAGTACTAAAATACTGTGTGCTAAAGTGGTTTGACTTTGGGAAAGCAATATAATGTATCCTTAAACTAAGAAAATATTAATTGAATTGTATTTAATTTTCAAAAATTGCTCTCAGATTTGCAGTACAATTGTAAAAATGAACTCCTAATAACATCTCCCTGTTATATTTTCTGTCTCTCCTTTCTTCCTTTCAGAGGGCTGCAGCATGTGGAATCACTCAGATCCCATTATTGTGTCACTGCGACACACATCACCCGGTAATGACCCTGTGGCTGTACACTGGAGGCTGCAGGCCCTGGAGCATTATGGGAGTTGGAGTCTAGATGGCTGTAAGCTGGCTCATAGCGATACGTCCACCTCTACACTGCGCTGCTCTGTGCTTAGCAACTACGCTGTACTTCAGGTAAAATTGGGTCAGTCTTATATACGTCTAATATTTCAAAGCTGCATTTATAGATGTAGTTCCGCCTCTGTAGGTGTTACTTTAAGACATTGTGGTCTGACTGACGTGTTCACAGTTTGGCTGGTTAACATGGCGCCATCAGCACTATCTGGATCATAAAAGCATCTCACCATTGACAACATTTCAAAAACATTCATATATTCTGATAAAAATGAGCAGACAGCATTGCTGCCTATGTAGTTTGTTCCAGTTTAGTCACTTATGACTCTTCGTTCCATCTTGGTTAGGAAAATGCCTTGTAAGGCATGCAAGAAGCAAAACAGCTCATTAAGTTAAGTGGCTGAGGAAATGTTCTAGCCGTTGACCTCCAAAAGATGATAAATCTGATATTTGTCCATTTTAGGTTTCCATAAAAAGGGTAACCAAGTCCAGACTTTGACAGTTTCCTGATTAACAGCTCTGTTGTAAGTCTTATCTGGCTAATGAGGATTTCTAGCCTGCCCACCCCTAGTTGAGAGATACACACATTATTTTTCGCAGGGAGGACAGCTCTCCCATTACAAACACACATTTAACACTACATTTCTTCATACTGACATGTGTCTGGAGGACTGTAATGTGCAGCTTGGTCTCAAACTGTTTTTGTTATCAGGAATATGGTACAAATTTGATCTTGGCCATTGGTAGAAACTTTTTGGCACTGAGGAATAATATTTCAAAATACTGACAACAGAGTCAGGCTAATAGCTCCTTGGGTCCTAGGAAATGTTTTCGGAGGGTCCTGTTGCAGGGTTTGTGTGAGGTCAAGTCAGTGATCCACATATTCCTCATTTTTGCCTGTTTTGTAAATATGTTTTCCATATTTAAGGAAATGCCAGATTTCCCAGGATCAAATGCAGTTCCGGTGGAAGTTCTCCACCCGGTGATCTACACCTGCACTGCGGTGCTGCTTCTCTGTCTCTTCACCATCATCATCACCTACATACTACACCACAGGTACGTCACACCTTATTGAATATGATACACATGCTAATACTAAGACTGTAAGTGTAGTTTTCTTATCAGCTTTCTTCTGTGTGTTCAGCTCAATCAGAATCACCAGAAAGAGTTGGCACACCCTCTTAAACACCAGTTTCCACATCGCCATGACATCCGCGGTGTTTGCTGGAGGCATCACACTCACAGGATACCCAATTGTGTGTCAGGCTGTAAGTTCTTATCTCTCCTGAACACATAAACAACAGAACAAACACTCCACTGCATCACATTAAAATTGTTTATCTGTTTATGATGTTCTAACTTTTTGAAGGCAGGGACCCTAAAATCTGATCATGCCTTTGCCAAAATGTCTGTTTTCATGTATAAAAATATACAGTATTTATATTGTGTGTGGAAAGACAATAAGTGTGTTCATGTAAGGAAAAGGTTTTGTTTTGTTTATAATGATAGGTCTTTATTGGGCACTGTACTTCTTAAATTAAAATCTTTTATTTCTAAATTTCTTTGTTAATTTACTACAAATTTCTAGGACTGTTCATAGATTAATATAATGAAGTAACTTATTATTCCATTAAAATATATTTAACAAGCAAATCTTTTCTTTAACAATATAGCACTCTTTCATGTTCTCCACCCATTAGTGTCAGTCCTTACTGACTATACCTGTTCTTATGTTTGTGAATGTTTTTGTCAGGTGGGGATTGTTCTTCACTACTCTTCCTTGTCCACTTTGTTATGGATCGGAGTGAGTGCCAGAGTCATCTATAAAGAAGCTTTACTGAGGTCTCCACAGCAGCTGGAGGGAGAGGCTGCTGTTCATCAAACACAGCGGCCCATGCTCAGGTCAGTGATGATGTCATAAAGGTTGGGACTATTAGATGAGTTATAATGGCATACAGACATATGTACACAGACACACACATGCGTGCACACACACACACACACACATATATATGTATACATATTTTTCTTTGAAAATATGTCTGTAAATATGTCTGTTACTACCACATTTAAGCTCCATAGATTTGTTTCTGCTTTGTAAGCTGTGTTTTTAGGAACATTCCTTTCAAAATAAACAAACAACAGTACTGACCTAAACAAACAGGAAATCAACAAGAAAGGTCTCCAACCCTAAACCTAAATCTAACTCTGACCCTAAATCTAATTTTCTGATTGGTTGATAGAATTTGTTGTTGATTTTGGACCAGCAATGATGTTAAGGAACACATCATGAGCGTAACTTCTGTGACAGAATGTCAGAATATGCTCATATGTGCATGAGCATGTGCTTATGGGAAAATTCCTAAAGGATAGTAATCTGTTGATTTTTTTCAGAGTTCTGTATCTAAGTCTGGGCATTACAAAGTTCAGTCCGCAAAACGTTGAAAGTTACATTGAACTGGCATTCCAAAGCTAAAACTATAACCAGTGCTTTAGCAGAAGAGGAGCTGAGAGGCAACTGAATGGACCACCATGTTTTAAAAAACTGACTAATCAAAGACCACCATTGTCTACATAAAAGCTCAATCCATTTACTGTTAGAGAAAGTCAGAAATTGGAACAGAGAAGAAAAGAGAGGGGGATAGAATAAGATAAAAGTGGACATGAAGTTGTAAATCAGAGTGATACGCATATCCTCTGAGACTCGCCAGCAAATTTATGTCCTCATTTCAACCATTTTAACCTAGACCTCCATGCTCTCTATATACCCCGGGGAAATGTACCCAGATCCCATGCCTGCCTCCTGGGATAAATCATGCTATACTTCCTTTCTCTTGTCTACTGTCTGTAGCCCAGAATTGGCTTTCATTGACAATGAGAGACACAAAACTTACGTAATATAAACCACATAAATGTATTTTACCAAATTCAACAGTAAGAAATGTAAAAAGTATAGTACAGTTGAACAAAGCAATTATGCAAATGTTTCTCTCGGCAGGTTTTATTTGATAGCTGGGGGAGTCCCACTCATTATATGCGGCATCACTGCAGCTGTAAATATCAACAACTATGGAGACAACATTCCTTAGTAAGTACATTATCTGAAAAATAATAAGATGATGTAAAATAAGTAAACAAATGAAAAAATAATATTATATTATAATGTTATATTTTTGTATTTACATTTTGTTGACAACTGTTTTGCTGTGAATTTGAAAATTAAAACAAATAAATAACATAAAGAAAAATAATAAAATGATGATTACTGACATTACTGTGGAGCGCTACTGCTAATTACAAAAAAGTTTTTTATCATGTGATATTTCTGTTACAAACTGTACAGTGATTTTGACACATTATAGTCATATAATAGTCATATAAGTGTTGTCAGAGACAGAGTGACAACACTTACATACAACACAATTATCCGAGGTCATGTTTTTTATGAGCTTCTGTTTCGCTCTGTGACATTATGATACATATTTATTATTCTTGTTGCCTGCTCTTTCACAGCCTCTTTTGAATGTGTCTGTTTTAAACAGAGCTTCTTTGTGTTTTATTATTTGACTAATTACAGCTTTTGCCCTTTCTGACCTTTTTCACTGCTCCTGACCTTTTCTGCAGCTGCTGGTTGGTATGGCAACCCAGTTTTGGTGCGTTCTACATTCCAGCTGGATTGATCATTCTGGTGACCTGGATCTACTTCCTGTGCACTGCGTTTTGCCTGAGGCACCAAAATTCAAAAGATCCTCCTTGCTCCGTTTCCGGCCCGTCACCCGTGCTGGAGAGCCAACCGGTGCTTAGTGGCAGCACCAGTCTGCTGTCCACAGATTCTGCGGTGGGCCCAGTGCATGCTGGGACAATAGTGGAAGACCAGTACTCATTGAAAGTACAATGTCTGGCACTGGTAGTGACACAGTTCGTGTTTGTGGGGCTGTGGTGCTGTGGCGCTATGGCAGTTTGGCATGTGGGCAGAGAACGTAAGCTCTTTAGCTGCCTGTATGGAGGAGCAGCTACTGGATTAGGGATTTTCTTGGTGCTCCATCACTGTTTCAAACGTTTGGATGTCCAGGCAGCATGTTTAGGATGTTGTCCAGGGTACCGCCGGTCCCAACCCATGCCGGCCTATAGCCATCCCTGTACCTCTACTGTTGGGGTCCAGAGTGGCTCAGATAGGGGCTCCCAAATTGTCATAGGATGTCATCTGCCGGCGGACCCCAATAATTACTCCTCTTCTGCCAGGTCTTCATCTACTCAAAGTGGAACTACTAGCATCGCCGCTGGGCCTTGCAAACTCACCAACCTCCTGCAAGTGCCACAAGACAACACAAATAATGCCACACGAGCACCAGCGGGAACCAATACCAGCACAAGCACAGAGAACAATGGTAACAATAAGCCTGCCAACAACCTGCTGCCCAGTCTGAGCAGCACACTGCCTGCCCAGCAACCTCAAAGGAGGAAGGCTTGTAGTAGAACCAAGGGTGGCAATACCCAGTACCACCACAGGGGGGATGGCAGAGGGCATTACCGCCTGAAGGCTCTACGAGCGGTTGGAGGAGGTAGCATGGGTGCCTTAGGGCCCTCAGGGACAGAGCAATTAAATATTCACCATCTACACAAACATGCTTCCAGTGAGAACGGAAGTGTACGGAATAGCCATTCAGAAAGCCAAAATGGGCTTCTGACCAATGGACGACATAGAGGGGAGGGACTAGTGACAAGCCCTTCAGAAGGTAGTGATGGAGGTAGTAGTGGAAGTAGAAAGCCCTTCCCGCTGTTGCCCTCAATGGCAAGCAGGTTCGCTCTGCAGCAGAATGCCCAGAGACGCAGTGCAAGCAAAGACAATCTTAAACTAGCTGCTGCAGCTGAAAGAGAATCTAAGCGGAGCTCTTTTCCTCTAAACATGACAGCAAATGTTGCTGGGACAGTGACTGCAACAGCCTCCTTGTCAACCGTTTCAGCACCAAATGGAACACTAAAAGGCTCTGTGAAAGAATTGGACACTAGTGGAACGGACCAGTCGCAGGGTTCAGTTGGTATGAAGAGCAGGGTATGGAAAAGTGAGACAACAGTATAGTAATGGGCTGAGAGGACAGATATTTAAAGACCCTATGAAATTCCCATTAAATAAGATCATTTACATGCTTGCGTAGCCCTACAGTTGTCAATAATCATGTTTAGCAGATATACACATTCAAAATGTTGTTTTGAAAAATGGATCAACAGTATTGATGACTCATCTTGCACTACTAGATTTCCATCTATTCGGATGCTCTGAAGAATGAAAATGTTCTTCCCCTAATACCACTTGCATCTAATTATCAAGAAGGAATTTATTGTTTATAGCTGTGATGTAAGCCTATTGGCTATTTATAAGACAATAAAGAAAAATAAAAAAACTTACTCTTTAAGCAATTTCATAGGGTCTTTATAGTTTCTTAATAAAGCCAGAGTCTGGATTAATTTATACACAGAGGAAGATTTAGCTTCTTTTATGATCCATCAGCTGTATTAAAGTTTTTGAAATGGTTTGTGATATTTCAACAGTACACCTAAAACATGCAAGAGAAGTCACTTGAAAAAAGTCACTTGTATGTTGTCAATGCTTTCAACAGCTGTGGAATATAGGAGTTGGTGGACCTAGGAGAAGTTACATTTATGAAACTTATGTACGTATGCAAACCTGACTCTTTCAAACACTGGAGGAGCTGGTATAACAAAATATGCAAAATCGTTTCTTTTCCTGCTTTTGTTTGTCTGTAATACCACTTAATCTAATTAATTATTTGAAAGCAATAAATAAATATTATTTTATTTCAAATATGCTAACAGATCTGAACCTAAAGCTTAAATCTTTATGATTTAGTCTATGCATATCAATCAGGGTGGATTTTAATTCCATCTATGGACAGCTATGTTTGTTCCCTAAATGATTTTTCTTGTGTGTCTATGTCTGTTGTGTTTGTTTCTATTCATATTATTTCATTTATTTGTCTGTACGAATGTAAAATGTGTGTGTTTGACCGTTGCAGTGTTATTTCGTTTTCATTAACTGTTCAGCACTAAGTAGCTCTTATTTTTTATTTTAGTCAGTCCAACACAAATGTGGTAAACCAAGACTTGCCAAAGTTAAAAATCCAGCCCAAACATTTCCGTCCAATGTTAATTGGTTCTGGAAATGTACTTTGTCTGCTGATAAGAAGTTTTAGCAGAAAGCAAACTTTTCCTTGTCAACTTTTTCCTGGAGAATAGCAACCATTTAGAGAATTGTTGGATCATAGTGCCCTCTGTTGGGTACTTACTGCCATTGATCAAATGCACTGAAAATGAATACTGATATTAACAAAGTGACAACAGATTTCATGGTCACCCCATAGTTACTAAGAGATCGAATGAGGAAGGACAAGTGTTTGTCCACATTTATTTTGTTGTAGTGCCATGTGTAACATGGACTTTTAAAGCACTTGCCTGGCCTGTCTTCTCATGCCGTATCCTGATGGCCCAGGTTAGAAAAAGAGTATTAGATGTATTCTTTTAAATAATAATGTATTTATATTATACATATGAGTATTAGTACTTTGGTGTAATTGTCATTATGCAATGTTATGATAATCAGTATTGTACAGTGGATTGGTGGCAGCATCATTTTAATTACTAGGCTACCATACTGTATGTACTTATTTTATTTACATCAACGAATATAAAATATGTTTTCATTCAGGCCAAAAATATCACACAATTTGTAATTCCAAGAACTGTTTAAACTTCCTCCTAACATACACAACTTCTGTTGTCTAAAAACAAGGGAAAAATATGTATCTTTCTTTTAATATGACTGTACCTCACATTTTCCCAATGCCTTTTTCTGAAGAAAAGAACATAGTACTGTTATTTGTAGCCTTTTGTGATGCATTGCCTGTTTTTAGTTTCCTCTTACATCAAAATGATACTGTTCAATGTGTCAGGGATGTTTTCATGTGCCAAAGATATTAACCCTTTGAAAATTACAAATACTTTTGATTTTAAGCACCAGTTTGTCCCCTACAAGCCAAAAATCTTTCCTAAAGTTTGGTAAATATTCAAATTAGTTTTTGTTAAAAAATCAGTTCTCTGTTTTTCTAAATTAGACTCATAAAGCATTTATGTTAAGATGAAATTTGTGGCCTGTACATTTGCCATGCATATGTAATACTTTTTCTCTAACAAAAGATTTCATTTTAAGCTTGTTTATGGACCATGGTTTCGTGTGACAGTGTGATACTTGCATGAGCAATTTTCCTTGACTCTGGTTATACCCCCAGAGCTTCTGGTCAGTATAAATTCAGTATTATCCTAAATACTGTTTCAATTGTCTTCTTGTTTAAAAAGGGAGGTTTCAATAATAACATATGTATTTATATTTTTGCCCTCATTTCATTATGAAAACGACAGCAAAGTTTTTTTTGAATGATTTCAGTAATATATTTGCTATAGATGTTAAGATTGTGCCTTAATAATGATCTGATGCAAAATAAAGGTATGGACAAAAGCCAGTCATTAAATCCTAATTATTGTTTAATATGTTTGCTAGAATATATTGTACAGTATGTGAATGAGAAAATGTCTCGTAATTTTGAGCGGTGGAGCCCAACCCATTTGTTTTGCATTGGCAATTACGTAACTTTTATGTATTATGTAAATTGACATCCTCCGCAAGAAATAAAGCCAATCAAAAGTGACCCTTGTTTTATTGACACATGTATTCTCCTACCAGATTACGGAACTGTGGATGGGGCGGGGCATACATTGATACGGTCACTGAGAACAAAGGATGTACCGCGTGCTGTGTAAACACAGTTTGGGCATGAAAAATAGGAAGCTATGGACATGTACAGATTTTAATCTAAAATGTACGTTTAGTTTACTGTAGTTTTAAAGGCGACTTCTAGATTTATAGTCTGGGGCAGATTGTGCCATAAACGTATTTAATTCATTGATCAGCATAAATATAGACTGATCCCAGGTTAATCCTGGAAGATGACTAATCGGCTTTAAAATACGCTCAGACTTCTGTGTTACTGAAACTGCCCCGCCTTTAATAATTATTAATAGAGGAAGTAAGTTAAGGAAACGCAGGGTATTCTTTCTTTGTTTACAGAAATCATATTTAAATGCTAGAATATCTTGGCATAAACCGCATTTTTAAGCATTTAAGAAAAACACTTTTTCGTAATTTGGCTTATTGTTATTTATCGTTTGGTTTATGGTAATTTATTACTTTAGTATCTGATACCTGTGTTACCTGAGCGCTAGATACACGGGGCGCGTTACGCAGTAGGGGAGGGGCTTATGAGACCTCCCAACAGTTACACACTCAAGAGGAACACACAGCAACCAGCGGTACAGGACACAAACTCAAACAACAGACGGGATCGAGCTAACAAAACGCCTTTTCGACCTGGATTAAGCTGGACTTCATCAAACAGTGCTGAGAATGTCTTTAGGTGACCAGCAGTGGTATCCCACCAGCGTCCAGGTAACGGTACTTCAAGCGCGAAACCTGCGGATCAAAGGCAAAAATGGCACAAACGACGCCTATGCTATTATGCAGGTGGGTAAGGATAAGTTTTCCACCTCCGTGGCCGAGAAAACGGTCGCGCCTGTATGGAAGGAGGAAGCGACGTTTGATCTGCCGATGGTCCAGCAAGGAAACGAGGACCGTAGTACACTGTACATCATCGCCATGCACCGAGCCCTAGTTGGGCTGGACAAGTTTTTGGGACAGGCTGTCATCAACTTGGTGAACCTACACGCCGACAAAGCACGCAAAAAGACAGAGTGAGTGTCATTCTGTGATATGCGGAATAAAAGTGTGTTTTTGCGAAATATTAATAACAAACTTTGGCCACATAATGTCAGTTTATCAAACGTGGCGTAAAGCATTTAAACATCCCAGTTTTCAGCTGTTTAAATTGACTTGAGTGTTCACATATAGTTTGTCATGTTGTAGCCTAGTTGTTCGTCTCTGGCTTTATTTGGCAGATATTTCCCCACCTTGTAAAACAATAATAGGCAAACACAAGTTATACGTTGCCTCCTGGGTGTTTCTGGCGTGTTTGTGGCGTTATAAATATTACAGTCATCTCTATTATGTCACCAAATGTTTTTTCCCTTATCAACCTTCGATACAGTCATTGCTGCGAGCATGTGTGTAATATTACATAGAGTTTTTGTTCAGACAGTTTGTTCAGTGCCCATGTGGCTGAATATAGCCCTGATTTTTCTATTCAGCAGCAATCATGCACTGTTGTTTCAGTTTGAAAAATTCTTTAAACATTTAGACACAATAAAACATAATAGACTAATAACAAGAAGCAATACCTAAAATATTAAAATACAACAGATTATAAATATTGTTCATGTATCAGGAATTTTAACCTTTAATCCCTCATGATTCATGTTGCTTTAATTGGACATGGATGCATTTAGCAGAACAGGTTTAGAATAGAATAAGGTTTTGTTGATTGTTTTCTTTATTTTTTGAGTCTGATACAAAGTAAAACAGTCCACCACAAATTCACACAGACAGCAAGGCCATATTATAAATAATACTGTTTTAACATTCCACTCCACCCATCCCAGCCCTGTACTGCTAGTACAACTTAGCTAGTCATTAACAGACAGGTATGTTTGGCGTCCAAGGTTGGACTAATGGTTTGTGACGATGTACATTAGCTTATACTTTCCAAGACCTGTAACATTAACATGTATGTTTGCGACACTGTGTTGTGTTGCTTTGGTAGATCTGGTTTATTCAGTTAAGTAATATAAATACTAGCCCAGCCTATAGACACACATTCCTGAAGTTCAGCAATTTGATCCTTTTTCTTACGCCAGAGTTTTTGTCATGCCTGTCTAAACACATATGCTGCAGATGCCATTATACATGAAACACTTATGTTATAGTTATGGTAAATGTCTGATTCATGTCCTGAAGTGATAATCTGATGAACTAACTTGTTGGCTCATTTAATGTACCATAACAACAGTTTTACAATTCCCAGTATAAAAGAGTAAGTACTATATCTTATTAGATATTTGTGGATTGTGTTTGATAAAGGCCCATAACTAGCATGCCAGTTTGTCCATGTCATTATTGTAAACCATTTTCCACTTCTGTTTTAACAGACAATGAGTTTCTAAGTTTAGCTTAAGTAGACGAGTCAGTTTTTTTTATTGAAAGCTGCATCGTTAATATTGGACAATACCAAGAATGCAGTTATTGTTGATGTTGGCAGTGCAGTATGGTATTGTGCAATGGAAGCATTTCATGTCAGTTGTACTTGTGCACATAAACACAAGCTAGCCTAGAGCATTTCAGGTGCTAGTTTTTCTGAACCTCACTAGCACAATGATAAGGTGTTGTGAGGGGTTACCAGGTTGTTGCTAGGGTGATATGGCTAATTGCTTGCTAGGTGGTATATCTAACTGTGTAGATATGGCTTGGCCCCTTTTAATATGTAATGAATTGCACACTTTCATCAGCTGTAGGGTAAATATTGCATGTCCAAAAACTCTGAGATCTTATAATTCAAGAATCAGTAAACACAATAATGGCAAGGACACACTGCTGTCAAGAAAATCAATTTAAACACATTTCTGTATTCATTCTTTATTTTCTTTTAGTTATAAATGCTATTTTGTAAATAGGTTTGAATCGAATATTATTTCCCCTAAATTTGACAGTCATTTAAGGGTTCTAAACATGATTGCACTTGTGAGTTGTTTATTAAGTTTCACCTACTAATAAGGGTACAGTGCTTTGTTTTGCTATGAGTTTACTAACATCAACTTAGAAAATGCATTAAACAGTTTAAATTTAGAGAGGATCTGCTGATAACAGTAAAGCCTGCTATCAAACAGGAATGCAGGTATGCCTTTGACAGTATCAGGTAGTTTATACATAGGTGAAGTTAATTACTTTAATTATTCTAGTTGCGTAAGCTTAATATTGTCAATATTTGAGCTGGCTTTCATTGAAACTGAGGGCTGTTCTCTATACAAATAGAGAGGGCAGAAGAGTTTTCCTTTATTTGCCTATTAGGTCAGGTGGCTTGTTTTTCCATTAACACTCCCTTCTATGGCCTAGCAGACAGAGACGTAGGTGTGAGACCTGCCCATTTGCTTTGAGTTTGCCCAGGTCCCAATGACCATTTAAAACAGTGCTGTACCAGAGCTCTTGAGATTTAAGTTCATTGTGAATTGTATATTATTAGTGATGATGTGGCTGTATGGGTGTGTATGTAGGTTTACATCTGTGAGGTTGGAATGCAGTAAAGTGGTTCCCACCCTCATGTCACATAATGGGTATCATATTGAGATTCAGAATGTACGTCAATACAATGTGATTTTAAGCGGTGTGACTTAATAGAGGTTTTAGTAGAAGTGTCACTGAATGACTTCATTTATTGTCTTAAGCACAGGATAACAGATGATCATTATGTAATCTAGCAGAGCATGTTTATCATGAAGGTTGAAGTTTGTTATGAGTTTATTACTGTTAGCCTTTTTCTCTCTGTCTCTCTCTCTCTCTCTCTTTCTCTCACATGTATACATTGCACACACGGGATTGAATTTTGCTTCTTCTCTTTTTAGAGCCTGCAGGTCTAGTGTTACTGTCCCACTTCACTGTAATGTTGATACAGCAGCTTTTGACATTGAGCAGTCTGTTAGCTGTTCATTGTCCCTTACTGAAAAACAGCTGAGATCATTTGATATTGGAAAAGGTGCTTTACTGCAGTATTAAAACGCAGCCTTCAATTCTACAGACACTGACTATAGCTTAAGCATTTCACGAACCTGGTGGGTCTCAGTTTAGTTTTTAGTCTCCAACACTTGGGACTAAATCCATAATCTGGGTTTTAGCAGTCTATGTACATTTAAGATAGTGTACTATTGTAATACTTTATCTCAGTGGATCAGTGGCAAATAATAGGAACAAAAGATACATTTATGTTCTTGTTTTATGTAGGCCACCTTGTCTTATGTTATGACCTCATAAGCTTTAATTGAAATCTTCTGTTGTGCGTCAAATAATAGAGCTGATATTACCTGCTGCACCAGTTTGTTTGTCAGGCTCTGTGGGCCTCGGTTTAGTGTTTCTCTTTAAACAGTTTTACCTGTTGTTTGTGCAGGTTATCAGGGAAAACTCATTATTCCTGTTAGCCCTTCAAACTGACCTTCAAACAGAACAGTGGTTCTCTTAATAAATGTCAGCTTTAAAGGCTATTTCAAGAATGTTTACATGTGTATTGTTAATGACAAAACACTGTAAAGATTCATTAAGTGTCTTATGACATGGCTCTCTGGTATACTTGATTCTGATTGGTCAATTGTAACATTCCAAAGCCTGTTATCACCTGGACTGTGTTGGAGTCCTAATGACCCTGTGGTGGTTTATTTTTGTGACGATAACCAGCTTATTTCAAGCTGGTTTGGTGTCCCACTTGAGAGAAAAATAATACAGACCTCAGGGAAAAAGTTAGGTTTTGCCTTTGTTTAAAGTGTTTCTGTATGTTGTTTCCATTTTGTTTATTCTGTACCCCAGCATATCACAGTGTTTTATAAACCTTTATAAAATGGATAGATACCACATACATTATTAAGATCCACAAGTTATTAAGAAGAGAGAATTAACCACAAGTTAACCACAAGTTATTAAGAAGAGAGAAGTACATACACGTGTTACAGGCCAGATTCAAACCTGCCTCATCTGTGTGAGCATCACACCTCAGTGTCTTATGACTGGTACA
>JBAJNP010001209.1:0-66420 GCA_036877545.1 Yasuhikotakia modesta
TCATTTACTTCCAAGCCTGTGACGTTGTGACCATTAAGGGCTGATCTGTGAACAGCTGGTTTCAGGTTCATGTCGAGTTAGAGGCAGTTAGGCTGTTCCAGGGTAAGTAGCTGTTACTATCTGGGGTTAACAGACGAGTTAGTGCACAGATTAGTGCTGAGATGTAATCGTGCTAAACTAGTGATTCACTGACCGATGCAGCACCCGTTATAAACTGATATAAAATAACTGTGTCATTATCTCCTACAAACAGCACAAGATTTTAAAACTGCAATCTGTAATATTGCCATCTTTTTAAAAAAAAATAAACTGTGTTACTTGCAGTTATTTTACATGGACAAAAAAAGCACAAGCTACAAACGCTTCACCACTCAAGCATCCAGATTAGGCTGCTAGTCACATTCTTACCCCTGTGTAGGGATTGAGGGGTGGGTATGCCGGACCCCAGGGCCGAGGACCACGAGATGGAGGGCTGGAGGGGGGCGGAGCTGTGGGGCTGAGACCGCCCCCGGGCAGAGTGATGCCACCTGTGCTTCCCTGAGACGAAGGAGACACAAGGGCAAAGGCGTCGTCCAGCAGCGAGTGCATCTGCTGCCGGGCCTCCTCTATAGATGGCTGAGGGGGGAGGTAGGGAGGTGGGGGTGGGGCGTGGCCAGGAGGAGGAGAAATCGGGCCGTGAAAAACATCATCTGTCGGGGACGGGCTGTGATGCTCGGGGCCCTGGTCTGGATCGGACTAAAGGTGAGACGAAACATTGCTTTTAAACGTATAATAAAGACAATAAGTTACTGATATCAACACCACAGTATTTAGCAGGTCATGTGACCTCAGCATGATGTCCACAGTTAGAAATTAAGGCCACAAATATGACAAATATAGGACATACATTTTGTTTCAATTTGAAAACTTTAAGCATGTTTTATAGATATAAAAACTGTTTACTGCAACTTTTAACTTTTTCAAAAAAGTAACAAATTAGCACTTTCTGAAATATTTCACAGATTCAGAGATCAGATGTTTAACAGAAGAGCAGAATGGAGAATAAACAGTGTTAAGATGTTCACACAGAACACCGGTGTGTTCAGCGCACTCACCACATATGCTATGTTATTAACTCCTGGGTATTTCCTGTATGTTCCGTCGCTGTCTGTGGTTATGAGTCGGTCTCTGTCAGCATCTGTCATGTCACCATTCATCTGCTTTTTCTTCTGTTTAGGAGAATGCTTCCCTCTGTTGCTGCTGGACACACACACCAACACATACACACGTGCACACAAACACACACACACATTTTATAACAAACCTTCACCCTAATACTTGTGTTTTTGCTTTTTAAAAACATAATAATTTACTACACTTTTAAATCATTATTAAAATAAGGACTTTCACAAATAGAGTTTTTTCCTCACAGCTGGGTACCAATTTGTCCCCATTAGTTAAGTATTTGTCTGTCCCAGATTCATTTGTTGTATTGACCTTTTCTTTGGTTCGGTGTAGAGCGAGGGCATGTGAATATCTGGATCCAGTATCTTGTCTATCTGCATTTGGGCTTTCTGGTAAATCCTGTCCTGTTCTTTAGAATCAAGCCCATCGATGAGATCGTCCATCGCGGGGAAGTCATAATGACCCTTCCTTTTGGCCCGGAGTCTGATCTTGTTGCGATGATGTTCGATCTCAGACTTGTGTCTCAAAGCCACCTGGATCTACAGAAGATACAGTCATAGAATGAGGACCTTCAAACCTTCTCAGATGGATCAGCTTCTCTGATACCTTCATTATTGTTGAAGAATGAAGAACCTTGATATTTGTAGCTCTAAGCCTGCATGATAAGTAAGAAACAACGATGGACGGATACCTCCTTGTTGATCTTGGCGTTCTCCGCCGCTCTGTCATTGGCTGTGGGGCTGGGTAAGGGTAGCGCTGCCATTGGCTGCATGGCGATGAGCTGAATTTTATTGGGTGGACGTTTGGGGCCGTCGGTTGCACGTGACATTCGGTCCACATGCTCAAAGATGGATGCTGAAGATAAAGGCTCATCCAAATTGTTCATTGGTGGTGGACCTATAGAGTATAAACTGTTTTAGCTACAGATGATAAGACTCATCTACTGTATTATATGTGATACACACAAATATATAACTACTATATTATTAATTACTACTGTGTGACTTTATAAAAACTAGTTCAAGCCACTGTGTTCCCAAATTTATATATATGTTAACTTTTAACTTATATATAAAATACAAAGGGTAGGCAGTTTACTACATTACCAGGTATACAAATATATAGTGGTATAGTTAAGTATGACCACCTATTATTGCCTTTGGACTGGATGCAATGATGGACATTTTATGGTCCCGCCACTTCCACAAACATTTATGTATAAATATAATTATACTGCTTTACTTAGTTATTGCTATCAAAGGATACAAAGAGCCTTTTAACCAGCATAACAAAAATGTTTCTGAAAAACAACAACCTCTACCCTGCCTTAGGATCAAAACACATTCAGTGGCCAACAACTAACATGCAAACACAGGAAACAACCACTGGAAACTGTTTCTCTCCAGTACAGAAACACACCAGAGGGGGGCGCCGTTTGACTGAGTCTGTAGGCACTCAATTGAGATCAATGTATATTGTGTTTAACTGCAGCAGGTTGATGTGAACAAACTATGACCAGAACTAAACTAGACAACTACCAATGCAAACAGAGCCCTCTTACCAATTCTATTCCTCCCTGTGAGTCGGTAACAGTGGTGAAAGGATAAGGGAAAAAGTAACAGAAATAAACAGAGACAAACAAAACTCAAGAGAAATGCATGGACACATCGCACACAGGATGTAACAGAGTGGAATTGTGGGTAAGACAGTATGTTATATTAAATAACACAGAGCGTAATCATGAGATGAGAGGATGACCGGACAACAAAGTGCTCATGAAAAAACTCTAGAATGTAAGAGTCATTTCTTGGCCAGTCAGACTGAATCCTATTTAGTGAGGGACAGCAGAAAGAGTTGAGAGAGAGTCATCGCCACAGGCACCGTCTGATGAGAGAGAGAGAGAGAGAGAGAGAGAGAAGAGAGAGAGAAAACCCCAAGCAGCCAAGAGTAAAGACGAGGGTTAGTCACAAAAAAGACAAGATGAAGGATGCCAGGCTGACTGGAGAAAAAAAATCAAGAGTCACAAATCTTCAGCTGAGTGACATGGTTTTATTACTCTCTCTCTCTCTCTCTCTTTGTGTACATCTTTACATTGCGTTTGTTCATCCCCCCAGAACAGTCTCTTAAAATCACAGACATCCAGTACTGTGTGACATCAGAACTACCACTATGTCTGATGCACACACACTTCTTACTCTAACACATTATTTACTTTAATTGTAAGTAATTGTATTGTTGAATTGTTAAAGGTTTGCTTAAAAGAAGAAAAAGACTTAATTTAAATGAAAGCTATCCAGTCTGTTGTTTTTCAGTGTTGTTTGGATTTTTTTACATATTCACAATATATTTGTTAAATGCAAATATATTAAAAACTACAGGGAACATAGATTAACAAAAAAATAATGGAGCTACTTTAGTACCAATTTTATTAAGTAAAAGCACAACCGGACACACAAAGCTTGACCTGACTGAAAATCAAAGCAGTTTTACCGTTTAATCCATTAGCGGCCACTTTGCGTGTTTGCTTGGGATCGGTGAGGAGCCCGGCGGGTCTGGAACCGTCCTCAGGAGAAACTCTCTCACTGCCCGGGTCGCTGCCTACGGAGTCTCCCTCTGACGGAGAGATCCTGAAAGGACACACCAGTCTTTAATTCACAAAACTCAATACTTACTAAATAAATAAGAAGAGACACAAAACAAACATTGATCTTTCGTATTTATTTACCTCATTCACATTTAATACACAATTCTTAGATGTAATTTACAACAAACATGAACTATTTCTTTAGAAGCATCAATGACCTCATCACTAAGGGTCATTGATGAGCGACCTCATCACTAAGAGATGGTGATATTTAAGCATTGTGTGGTTTTGATGAGACACGAGTCTCTAAGGAGAAAGCAAGGAAACATGACCTAATCCTGGCCGAGCGTCTAAAGTGCTCTTTCAATCTAATGCGAGCACCAAAGGTTTAAGACCTGGCAGAGGCCATTATCTGTTCACTCACTTGCATTGCTCGTAATTTTTAGAACGGTGTTTATTCCTTACTGACTATTTTAGCTGAAGCTGGTAGCCACAGTATGCGTATGGCCCAGAAATGTGGATTTAAGCTAATACAGTTAGGAATTCATTTAAATTACGTAATGGTATGCAACATCTATTTATAACACGAGTTCTGGTGCTTGTTTCAAATCGTGTTTGCTAGTCATGAAATCTGTTTTAATTTCACCCCCGAGACTCTTCTATAGATCAGCGCTGAGATGTAATCCTTTTAGAAAGCTTTCTATCGATCAGCTGTGGGCTTCACCTTTCATTGGTTTGTGCCATTAAATAATATGTTTCTTTAACATATGTAAGAGTTTTTGTCGTTCGCACTGATTGGCTGTTAAAAAAACGAACTGAATTGTGGGTAAAATTATAGGTCAAGAGTATCAAACAAATATTGTTAGAGGACCCTCAACACTTACTGGCCCCTGCGGCGCTGACCGTTGCGTGACGCTTTAGAGGAGCCTTTGGACTTGGGGGTGGGCACCTCCGCGCTCTCAGGTGGGCTTTGCTCCTTCGCGGGGACAGGAAGTGGGAGGGGCTCCTGGATGACCATCAGATCGTCTTTGCTGTGTTGACCCATGTGCAGCTTGGCAAAGTCAAACCCCTTCACACTGGGCGTCTGCAGCTGAAGACCACCAGACCAAAGAGAGCAAAAGTTTAATGAAAATTAATGCAGAAGGATGTTTAAGGAACATCTGAGACGTTCAAGTAAAATGTTTACACAAAATGAGAAAACCCACGGCTCACAAACAAGACAGAACCAGGTCATCTTCTGAATCCTGCTGTCTGAAGAAACATCAATGTTTGAGGGAATGTAAACAACAAACCATAAACACAAGACGAATTTCCATGATTCACAGAAATGTAAAAAACACTAAGCAGGAGAACAGTAATTAAACGTCTGTGACAGGGTTGTAAACTGTAAGAGAGCTTCTGAATGGATGCATTAGATTAGGTCACCAAACCTATCGCAGGTCACGGCAGCTAGACGGGCTGTAAAGACTGTCTGTCTGCAGAACCGTGAAAGATTAAACAAACTGAACCCAGTACAGAACACCAACACCCGCAGGCCTTTACAAAGCCCAGCAGACATCAGAACACCAGTGAAGAGTTTGTGAGGTTTGTGCTTTCATCAAACTGACAAAAAATGCTCAAAGCAGAAAAACTGATGGAATCAAAAGTGGAACCTGAACATTTTGCAAAAAACTTCATTTGTGTTTCATGGAATAAACATATAATGATGTTTGGAATGAATTAAGGGTGAGTTAAAGATGACAGAAGATTTTAATGGTGGATGAGATGCCAGATCGTAAAAGGGCCGCAGCGTGTCAGATTAAGTTCCATTTCATACGTCGCCAAAAAACACAGAGATCTATGAAAAATGCATAAAGCAAATGCCTTTGTTATACTTTTGGTGTCTTTGTCGACACAATAGAGACTTTCACTGAAATGTGCTCATCTTTTGGGAGCAGATGCATTTCTCAGATTCCCATCACACTCCCTTTCAAATGCAAATGAGGCGGTTTAGAAATACTCTGTACATGATGTAAAAAAAAGCTCTTATTTCTGGGTGAACGCACATCTACTGTTAACCAAATCTAGGCCACAACACAGTCTAGGTTGTCCAGGCATTAACTGAATGATCACACTAATGTCTATTGCTAGTTATTAGTGCAATAAGAGGAGAAAGAACTAGCTTAGCATTCTAGGTAATACATCTATATACCACACAGATCACATATACCTCTGATGTCCTTAAGTTATGAGGTGAACGTTTCTTTGCACTTTTCTTGGGTTCTTTTTTGACCTCCTCTTCTTCTTCTTCTTCTTCTTCCTCCTCTTCTTCTTCCTCAAAGCTCTCCGTCTTCACACGTCGAGCAGCACTAACATGTTTCTGGATGAAGGTGACAGTGAAGGGCTGCTCATGGTCCCATCATATCATCTCAACTAATGAACGAAACCCATCACGTCCCAAAACTATTCAGACTATCATCAGATATTATTAAAGGTTGCTCCACAACACAACTTGTCACAAAACTACAGACACAAAGGTCCTAACAGGGACGATGTCAACAAAGCTACACTGATGCTGGAGCATCAAGGGCAAAAAGTCTCAGACAGGAAGTGGAATCTTCTACTTCCTGTATGGGGACTAACTGGAGAACTAACCTATGGTCTACAGAACACTACAACTCCACCAGCTTCTACCTTCTTTCTCTTTTCTTCTTCCTCCTCCTCCTCTTCTTCTTCTTCCTCCTCATCATCATCCTCATCTTCCTCCTCTTCTTCTTCCTCCTCCTCCTCCTCCTCCTCATCATCATCTTCCTCCTCCTCTTCCTCTTCTTCATCACTACTCTCTAAAATTCTTTTGCTCCTGACAGGAGTCATTGATCTCTGGATTATTGGTGTGGATTTCGGTAATGAGCTCTTAGACTACACAAGCATGAGGGGAAGAAGTGTTAAGAATGAATGAATGAATGAATGAATGAACGTTAGATAGGAGAACAATAGACAGGAAAAAAGAAAGAGTCTAGATCTAGGTCCGTGTCAACAGCATTTAAAAGAAGCACAACAGGTGGAAAACAGATGGAAAATTAAATATTAATAAGAGAAACGTGCATGACACACACAGCAAAAATACTGACGCTTGTTTATTTAACTACACCACATTAAATGACTGCATTTGTTTTCTTCAGGAAACAAAACCACTAGTACATTTCTCAAAATATCTTCGTTCCACAAAACAGTCATACAGATCTGAAATGAGATGAGCAAAGTCAGTGTTTACATGATAAACTGAAATATAATAATTGTTGATGTAAAAAAACTGCATCAAAAAGATTTCTGAGGGAGTGAATAAAAAGAAAGAAGAGGAGAAAAAAATGTGAGACCTGGGCTATAATTGACTGAAAACGAGAAGCTCATTGGGAGGCTAAGAAGGGTCATTTTTAAGAGGGTGGGAGTGTGAGGGGGCAGTTCTTGTGCTGGTGAGGGGATTAAACACAAGTAGTGTGTAATGAAAATGTTCCCCTCAGTGGAGTGTGGCTAAATCAAGAAGTTCAAACTGTGAGGACCAGTGAGGGCAACAGTGTGGCGTGTTAACCAAACAACCAGCTGAGCATTTGACTACATGACTGTGTGCTTATACATCAAACATCTGATTATGTTGTGGACAGCAGGGCAAACGATTTAGTTTTTTAAACCTGCACTTATGATTCATTCAGACAAGAGTAAAAAAAAAAAAAAACACTCAGCAGGTCCATTTATTTCAATGTAATTAAAGAACAAGTGACTGAACAAAGAGTGATTTTTTCTTTAAAACCTACTTTTCTTAACAAACCATCACCAGGTTTGTGTGAATGTTATATCTAGGCAAAAACATTGTTAGCTTGGTATGAAAACAGTGGAGGTTTATTAAAACGTCCCCACTAATACAGCAAAGCATACTGTGTGTGTGTGTGTGTGTGTGTGTGTAAGAGTATATAGCAGCTGATATGCTTTTAAAAAGAAAACCATCTCCTTGTGTAACTATATTAGACCTTTAAAAACGCAAGCAAACACATACGCAGCTGGCTAGTGTCCTGCAACTCCAGTGAGTCACTCCAGCGAGATGAGATAAGCGACTCAGACACACAGGAGCCCACTGACTGATTAGCAATATCGCTAAAACATCAGCAGACATGCTAGAGTCACAATGAAAGGCAAAAACAAAACCAACGACATGACCTGCTGTTGACCCTTTCGACAGGAAAGTCAGAACATCTCTGGGGAAGTTTAAAAAAACATCCCAGAATGCATTTCACCACGTTATTCTCTCACCTTCTGTCTCTGCTGGACTGTGCTCATGGTGTCCGGCTGGAATTCGAGTTTATCCGTGCGGCAGAGTTTATAATACAGGATGGTTATGATAAGGATCACCAGTAACACAGGGACCACCACCCCCACTATTATCCATGTGTTGGTTTTCTCGGTGTCTGCGGCAGGCGAGGCCTGTTTTTCCACAGCTAAACACACAAAGGGGTGAAGAGGAATGAAAGTTAGGGTTAGTAAAGTTCATTAATAGGTATAATGACATAAGTGTTTTTAACACTAGTGTGTTGCAATGCATTGTGGGTTACAAAAGTGATGCTGCTTTTGCATCTGGCCTACTTTGTATCCCAGAATGCACTGCAACATGCTTAGTGAGGTAAACGTAATTTGTGCTTTAAAAATTGACACATTTCATGACAACAGAAAAAGTCTGAATTAAAATAATGCAAATAATCAACAGCATCGTATTTGGCCTTTATGCAAGATGAATGTTATATTGTTTCTCTCCCATCGTGCATTAATTCCTTCAGCAGAAATAACTAAAAAGGCTGAACGCTCACGCTGCGCTAATATTCCCTGGATGCGGTATCCCATGACGATCGCTGCGTGCTGCACGTCAAGACCGTTGAGCATGCTGGCTGTCATGGCGGCGGGAAGCCTCTGTCCGTTAGATCCTTCCACAAAGTAAATAATTTCCAGGGGGTTGTCAGGGCCAACGAGAGGAGTAGTCTGCACAATCTGAAGAGAATAAAGTCATGAAAGTTCAATGAAATTAAAGCTGAAATTCGTAACTGTTACTCTCTACCTCCATCTCTGTTCAAAACATAAAATTGCAGGACTTTTTTTAAAGAATTACAAATTTAACTTTTACAAAAACTGCTGGAACAACAAACTAAAAACGCTGGGCCAACTATAGAACCCGGATCTTCTTTCTGTTTACAGACAAAATCAGACCACTTAAATTTGAGTATTATTATAAACTTGCAGCTTTAATTTATACATTTTAAGTCATTTTAAAGAAAAAAAACTGCACTTACATAAAAACAGATACTGACATGAACTCATGATCAGCTTACAATTACCTTCTTGAATTTAAATGGTTTGTGGTTGTGATTTCAGAGAAGCAAAGACCAGCATTTAAGGGATGGCTAGCATGTTTCCAGTCTCCAGGATTATTGGGGTGGAAAACAGTGCAGCGGTGTGTGTGGGCTCACCTGAACTTGACCTACATTAAGTGCCTTGTGCGGTGAACCCTCAGAAACATTAAAAACTCATTTTGAAAGCGCTGCATCCCTCAAAGCGCATTATTAGAAATGCAACGGATACCCGTTGCCTGTATTGCAGCTAGACTTTCATATTTTTTAGAAAACACGAGTGGCGCTTCTGCCAACTGCAGCTGCAACAATCCTAGGGTGTGATAGACAGTTTCTGGGGCATTGCTATTTGGTTTCTAGGGCATTGCTGTTTGGTTGTTAAGGCACTGAAAGTGGTTGCAAGGGTGTTGCTATGTGGCAACTAGAATACTGCAAGACTACATGTGCTTTCTAAATATTCCAGTATGTATTACCACACAAAAATCAGACAAATCATACTGTTCTATGTTCATTATCCGCTAAGTTGTTTGTTAATGAGAGTGTTAGGAAGACATTTGAAACCCGAAAGGTCAGCTGGTCTGTAATGCGCGGCCGTCCTGCGTCTCAGTGTAACAGTAAAATCTTCCTGCTGAAAGCAGAACAATCCGTTAATGGTTTAAAAATCCCTCTCGCTGTCTGCGAGCTGCGTGCGTTTAATAATTTATCAGAGATCGGAGACAGCATGTGACACGTCAGCCAGTTGACAAGGGTAAAATGGTTGCTTTTTAAGTGGCTCCCGGGGCCAGTGATGAACAGGAGGGTGTTGCCATGGATACCCCTGTCCCTGAATGATGATGCGTGGAGGGAGAGCAGGTGTGGGGAAGCGGCACAAAGAGCGATGTTGATTAAGTAGCCAGAGAGCCGTCAGACGCACACAGGAAGAGCTCTGTTAATGAATGCCATGATCTCATCCACACAGAGCACGAACGGAGGCCGCTTTCTCATCTCGTGGTCACAGTAGACACGTTTCATTGAAGCATTCGCTGAAGGCACCTACAGAAAATGTGACGTCCAAGAAGAGAAGATTTCCACAAACCTGCAGGCTGTTGTTTCCCACATTCGTCGCTCTTTTGAAGCGACGCCCCATTCCCAACGCGTCGCCCAGCAGAAGAGCCAGTTTTCTCTCTATGGAAGCTTGGAAGACTCGGTCGTTCACGCGTTGATCCAAAACACCCAGTAACACTAGACACACACACGTTGCGTTTACATGATTTATATGGACCATCAATGGTTTTTATACTGAACAAACTCCATATTCTGTCAACCTACACTAACTACCTTTAAACCAAACCACCTGTTTTTTTGTATTTTGTTCTCAAAACATTGGGTAATGTTCTTTTAAAGTTCTCCCAAAGTTATCAAAAATGCTTGTGTAACTTTAGCATAATGTTTATGCAGTGTAAAACTTAAAAATAGTGTTTTTGAAATACACAATTTTATATAAACAAAGTAAACAATAAAAATTAAACAAAGTTTGAATAACATTATTTTAACCAAACAGTCACATTAAGACCAAATTTTGACATTTACACGTTCCTTGAACAAAAAAAAACATTTATTTAACTTAATGAAAACATTCTTATACCTAAAACTGTTTTACCTGTTTTAACCCACGAGGAACGAAGCAGTTGTGTTGTATTCAACTCAGGATAGTGAAAAGCTACAAACAGGGCAAAGGAAAAACTGTTACAACTGTAACTACTTACATCAAGATTACAAATCAAGATTAAAACGGCTTCTAATGGGGGATCTGATTTATTTGGCACAGAACTGCGAGTGTATTTGTGCAACCAAACATGATTTTGTGTGTGTGCACTCACGCTCTGCGATCTGTTTAACCGGGTAACCCAGGTAGTAGCTGTACTCCACCACACTCAGCTGGCGGAGACGGGCGCTGACCTCTGACCCCATCATGTAGCCCTGGACGTCACGTACCGCAAAGGTGACCTCCACTGGAAACCTCTGCAGTTGTGGTTCCGTGAAGCTCATTGTGATATTTAAAATCTGCAGAATAATTCAGAGTCACAATTATCTGAACCTAACTTACCGTCAGCCATCCGAGACGAACACTAGAACATGAAAAGTTTTTTTTTAAAAAAGCTAAATGCAAGAAACAGCATCCAAGTGTGATTTTTAACCCATAATTTCAGGCAATCAGGTGAAAATTAAGCATCTAGAATAACAAAACAGAACAGCGAATGATATGAACATAGTTACAGTCGTTTAGTTTCATGTCGCAGATCAGCGAGTGTGAATGTGAGAAGACGTCCATTTCAGACACGTTCTAACGCTAGTGAATGAAACAAGAACCAATAGTTTTGTTGCCTTGACAACGGCTGAATTGAGCAGCCGGCTCTTTGCTCCAGACCAATCGGAGCTACCAGTTGGAGATGATGTCATCCTGTTACACTGAAGGCAATCAGTGGAACAAGCTCTGAGTTCTCAACACAACGCAGACCGGCTACATTAAAACCATAGAAAACAACTCCTGCTTTCCGCAACAAAAACATTAAACTGAGTCCTTGTTTGAGTCATTAACATTATGCAGCACTTGTATTAAAACGGCTACCATAGAACAACACCTAAGAATTACATTTTTATTCTTATATAACGTTAAGAAAACGTCACTGCTAGAATGCTTTAAAACTTATTTAAAAGTTAATAAAAGAACGTCAGCCAATGTTCTGAGAACGTTCCCTGTTTGCTGGGTAGGGTTCTAGTATTAGTAAATGCAGAAAGCAGTACTTACGTGAACGGTGAAGTTTGTGGATTCCCGCGAACGGCGGAAAACTTCAGCTAATGCGGTGATCAAACCCTTTTCTATATGTTCACTGAAGGTACACATGCGGACGTCTATGTAGCTCGGTACAAACTGAAGCACTGCGGACAGACCAATCACATGGCATCAAGCTATAAAATATTTGTTAAGAGATGCTATATGGGATGCTAACTTTCCTGTTAACAGTTGCTTAGCTATTTCAAATCAATGCTTGAAACTTGCTTGTTTAAAGTCAGAGGCCAACAAGATGTTTAAAGCTGTAGCTGCAATTCCTACAGAAAAAACTGGGCCGTACCTGAATGTACGTGGTACTGCTGGCCCGGTACAGGGCTGATGGGCGACACACTGAGGAAAGCACTGGTGGACCGAGCAGAGAGTCTCAGAGCGTTAATAACCGATACCGCGGTGTAAACCACTGCACCAGACACAGCGCGAAACACAAAATCTGGAGGAGCTTTAACTACCTGTGACACACAAAAACATTTTCATGCATTAAATTTAAACTCTTTACAGAGAAACACAACGTTTTGCAATAAGCCTGTAAATGTAGGTGGAGATTTGGGACTGTGTTTAAATGCACAGAGCTTCAAAGACTTGCTGCATTTGAGACAAATTAGGCGCTGTCTGTTCATGAAGACCCAGGAGAAAAAACAGGAAAGGAACTATTTTCGGGCAGCTTCTCTGAATCCTGAAGCAGGACTGATTCACTCTTTTCACATTGAAACGCACTGAAAACCTTGAGATTCAAAACCCAGTGTGACGATAAGGTAAACGGTCACAATTATGACGCATTCTGCAAACTGAAAGTAATGCTAGTTTATTTTAAATCCTGGTTTATTTAAAGATGTGTCTTGTTTATTTTTATGAGGATTTCTTGGGAAGCAGCTGGTACACAGAAAGACGTAATGGTTAAAATAGTATATATGGTGAAACGTCATCATGACTAAAACTAAAATGATTATAATGTTAAAAAACGAAAATATGAAAAAGGAGGAAGGGAAAAGTACATAAATCAACAGTTTAAATGTTTCTTTAAAACAGAGAATAAAATCATGTTAAAACATACAAACATTTTCCTCTTATGCTATGCACAGCAGGGAAAAATCCAGGTTTATTTAGTAATCCCTTAAGTACCTGTAGCTCCACTGAGCGGTTAAACTCCCCTTTCAGAATCTCTCTGATTTTGGCTTTGGCATATCCTGCAGTAGATCCAGGAGGAAACCCTACAATACAGCAAACATCAGACTTACTGCTGTAACTTAAATGTTAAAATGATGCTCTGATCACTGCTTGACGCATCGAGTTGCACACATGATAACTTTACTGTCTTACCCACTCTAGTGAGGTAGGTGTCTGGCTTGGTGATGTTGCAGAGGTACTTCCTGGCGGTGGTTGTTGGAGGGCTTGTACTTAGCATTGTCACGGTTACGTCTTTCGTTGTAGCCAATGTCACTGTGTCCTCAAAGCTTGTGACTGTAGAGTCAGCATCATCATTATATAATACAGTGGAGGAGGTGATTGCAAAGCTGGTGTTATCATTGTCAGTAACCACGGTGATGAGAGTGTCCGTGGTAACAGCTTCATCTGCCATCTCTGTCACAGGAGGGGCCGAGGTGATGTTGAAGGTGGAGTCAGTCGGGGGTGCAGATGGACTCACTGAGGTTGTCACTAGAGTTGTGTTGTCAACTACAGTACTTGGATAAATGGGTTCTGTTGGAAACGAGGAGATAATCCATTGGCTTTCATTAACAGTAGCCAATGATATGTTATCTGGATCAGCAGTCAAAGGAGGTTGGTTAGTCACCAGTATGGATGTGTTGTAGGTTATAGGAGGTGTTGCAGTCAAACCAGTGGTTGAGTTTTGTCCAATCAGTGAAGACGTAGGGTCTATTGAGGGTGTTGGTGTGAATGATGATTCCAAAAATGGTGCTGTAGTATTCAGTAGACTCGGTTTAAGTTCTGCTGGGTTCAGGAAAGATGTGTTAAAAGGTTCAAATCCAGAGATATCTGTGGAAGATTCTTCAATCCAAGAATTGTTGTCTGCAGGCTGTAGATTGTCATCAAACATTGCTGTTAGCATGTAACTTGGGTCAACACTGTACGTACTGGTGGCTGCAATATGTGTAGTGCTGACTGGAACTGAGGAAAGGCTAAAGGTCGTGTGATTGGTAGTTTGCTCTGGCAAGCTACCATTGTCCTTGGTTAGTAGAATGGTGTAATACTCTAAACTGTTCATGTCTGGCAACAGAATATCTGTGGGTTGGATGGATACAGTGCCTGTCCAATCAGATGGCAACTCTGAGCTCTCATTTGCAGACTGAGTCTGGTTGAAGACATCTGAAGTTGGTGAAAGAGTTAGTAAAGGATGTACTCTGGTGGGTTCGATGGTTGGAAGGGATGTAGACATGGTGTAACTGAGTTCAGATGCAAAAATGCTGGGATTACTTGTAACAACTGGAGATGTTAACCAAAAGACAGGAACGGTGGTTGTTGGACTCAGAAAGGTTGTCACATGTTGGTTTAAATCAGTAGGGGCTACTTCTGAAGCTAAACTGCTAGTAGAACTTTCAACATGCTTGTTGGAAAAATGACTGTTTCCGCTTGTGGAAGTGGGATACAAATGTCTGCTAGAAAATGACATCATCACAGCTCTTGTGGGGAAAGTGGTATCGTAGGTCTCTGAGTTGGAGTCCTCAAAGTCATACACATCAGACGGCAGATTGCTAACCAGCGAATAGTCATTCTCTTCAGATCCCATGAAGGACATTGTTTCTAGGTAATCTCCAGAGCCGTAGTCCACATCCATGGTGTTGGTTGGGAAAAAATCTTCAGGCAGGCCCATAGTTGGTTCAACAGAAACTGACATTACATGGGGGTTCACAAAAACTACCTGACTTGGCTCCATCTGCTGACCAAGTCGTACATTTGGATCACGACTTGGTTGTAACTGAAGGTCTTTAATTCTTCTAGATGGTTCCACAGTTCCTCCAAAAGGAATCTGAGTGTTACTGTGCACCGTTCCGTATTGGATATCAGGGGAAGGAACAGGAGACTCATCAGGAATTCTCCACTGAGAATCTTGAGCGTCTAAAGGCAAGCGAGACAGCACAGAGAAACTGTCTGTAGCCTGTGTGAACTGAGTAGCTGGACTTAAGGAGGACACTCTAGGAGAAGTAGGCACTGGAGACGTTAGTTCTCGAGGCATTCTGGAGGACATTTTGGGAAGAGACCCAACACCTATTACAGACTGTAAGGAATGTAAAGGGGGTGTGGCAAGGGGGTCTGGGGCGGAGTTCAGTGAGGAAGAGAATACTGAGCCAAACCCAGTGTTAACATTGTGATTGTAATTCACTGTGGTTTTGAATGGAACTGCACTAGGTGATAGAGAAAAAACAGACAAGGGGGAGGATGAATTTTGTGGCACTTCCACTGAATACTCCTTTGGCATGTTTGGAGCCTCCAAAGTCCAATCTAAGGGAGACAAAAAGACACATTTTAGTCAATGACTCAAACAAAGAGTAAAATAAATCATTCATTCTTTTGACTACAAAAGCACAGAGTGTCATAAAATATGTAAACGGAAGCCAATGATAAAATCAATATCAAATCTCAGTGGAAAAAAATAAGCCACACCCTCAAATTTTCTGTTCACTTTAAATGTTAGTTAGTTAGTTCTGTTCACTAGTTCTGTTAGTTGAAACTTAAACCTCACATCTGAACCTTTATATCATGTTTCTGTCTTAAGGATCCCATATAGTGACACCATTATGCTCAGATGAGTCAATGTTTTTTCTCCTCAGTTACCTGATTCACCAACAAGTGCAGATAGTTTGGAGTATGCAAAGGCCACAAAACACATATACGAGTTTTTAAATAACTGTGTCACTTTCAAGAAGGATTTCTGAAAGTCACATTGGACTGCTTTATATTTCACTACACGTTTAATAAACTCTCCATTAGCTCTTTTACTGTGAGTGCAGAGGCTGGGTTTTACAGCTGCCAGTGTTTGGCCTGCTTTTCACAAGCAGGTGCACAGTAATCAAATGGCCCTTTCTGAAACATCGGACGGAAGGAAATGGAGAGACTTCTAATGAAGCTAGAGAGGGTGAAACGCTCTTAGGGCCAATAACCTACAACAAGGGGCTTAAACCATTAGAGAACCCTGGAGATGAACAATCGTGTCTGCCTGAGTAACAAAAACTGAAACTGTGACAGTATTAATATCTGGGTGGATTAGGGTATAAGACAAGTCACTGAACAATGCAAAACTGGTTTAATGCGCAATGTATTAAGATTTACAGCTCAAACACAGAAAAAAATAGACAGCAAGGTTTCACAAAGTCATTCTAAATCAAATGCAAAGAATTTACCTGGACAGGTAAGCAAGGTAGGTGATCTTTTCTAAAAACATTTTTTGTTGTGTTGGTTGCAAGTCTGAAGGAAATCACTAAGTGGTCTAAATACAGCTATATAAAAGTTTATCTTATGCGGAAGTTACAGGACCATAAAATATTTAACCAATCATTGCATGGTGTGCATTCACATGTTGGAGGAGGCGTGGCTTTGGAGAGCAGTCAAAAGTGGGTGGGATCTTATCTTTTAAAAGCTAGGTTGCTATTACTAGCCTCTATAAAACTACCTGTAAGATAAATGAGAACAGGAGGAGGATGTAAACGTGTTTAATTGAGATTCATCTGTACTTTTGGCAAAAAAAGGAAAGCGGATGTCTCAAATACATTTCTGACTGAAGACAAGACTGAAATTATTCAGTAACCACAAGCCAGTTTTCTATAATCTTTGTCTTGTTTATTCAGATGCTAACAACCGGCTGCACTGACGTCACCTAACTTAAACAAGTAAAGTGCCTTATATAAGATGAAATGAGTTCATTCATAGCAAGTCACAACACAACAGACTCAAACGTGACGGATCTGTGACTCAGCATCCCCTGACATCACTCAAAATTCTGAAGAACTTCCAACACATGGACTTCATTTGGACTTTTAACTCTGAAAGCTAAATTTAGACCCAAAAATACTGAAAAAAAAAAGACACATGGAGAACACTTTTCATACGAAACATTGGCTCTAGCATCAAAAGAAACAGCGTTGGTGAAATTTCCATACCGCCAGCCAACTCCACTGACCACTTTAAAGGCGATGAAATGCAATAAAATTTGTTTAAAAAAAAAAAAAAACAAAGCCAGCGATGACACATTATCACACTAAACCGATCCAGCCATTGCAGGAACCAGCGTCCAATGCTACACTAGGGTCAACATGCTCCATGTTTGGGTTTCTTGAGGTTAAATAGTTACTCTATTACTCTATATAGTTACTCTAGCAGGCCGCATTAGTCATTTGCATGAACCGAGCCAAGCGTTTGAAACCTCTGTTAAACAGACAGACGAGTAACAGAGTCACAGGGGTGAGGCATGTAGTTTTATACATTTTACTCTTTTGATAAATAGTCCAGGTGATCCATTTACAATTTAAAATAAATGTAGAATTTGATATTAAATACGATTATATCGTATTATGCCAAGACAAAATGACAAAAAAATTAAAACCTTCTGCACAACTGGAGAGGCTTCATTTGCATAAAATTAATTCCTGCCACAAGCTATTTACAATACAGGTAATGTAGAAATGTATTGCTAAATAAAACGTTACAGAAACCCTCTAACTA
Organism: Yasuhikotakia modesta; assembly: GCA_036877545.1. Classification (NCBI taxonomy): domain Eukaryota; kingdom Metazoa; phylum Chordata; class Actinopteri; order Cypriniformes; family Botiidae; genus Yasuhikotakia; species Yasuhikotakia modesta. The sequence goes on from JBAJNP010001209.1 coordinate 17,624, forward strand.
CCTAAAATTGTTAGCTGGGAAAGTGAAAATAACAAGAAAATGACTCCAGCTAAGTCACACAAAGGCTGTAAGAAAGTAGGACAGTTCTATCTGTACCCTGGTATTATTTATGATATGTAGTAAACAGAGAAGTAGGTTAGATTCCCAAGCGGTGTGTTATTGAGTGTGACACTAAGACTGGCTAAATACATTATACTTGTGCTATACATTGTGCTAGAATTTGAGTGGTTGCTGATTAAATAAAACTGTACTCTTCAACTGTAGAGAGTCTGGTCTTGCTTGTACTGATGCAGTAATTTTTGTATTTATTTATCCAGTATGAAACAACATTTTCAAAACGACAGTCTGATCGTCACTGACACACGCCGAGGCAATCAGACACATTAACTTAAGCGCAATGCTTTTCTACCAGTCATTTTTTTAACAATTTACAAACAGGTAAAACAATTAACAATTACCACCATGCTAGCTAGGAAGTCAAATGTTATTTCTCTTTTAATTGTTGCTTTAAAATGTTTAATTATTTCACTAATAATAATTAAAAGCTGAAACTGAAGTAAAATTGCACCAACAAATGAAAGAAATTGAAACCAAAGGCAATAAAGTAATTAATGATGAAGTGACTCAGTAATACTGATCGACGGGCAAGTTGAATAATTAATTGTCAGAGGGTCACCTTCAGTCTAAATGAGCAGCGTTTATCTTGAGAAACGGCAGACGGACGACAGACGATTAGCAGGGAAACACCACGACCCCACAGAGGAGTGTGCCAGCGATTCCCTCTGCCACCTGCTACAGAAATGCAACCGGGTAACGCATGAACAGTCTGGCATTGTTGGAGCACAGACACAGAGACCCACTGAAGACATGCTATCAGATACATGTGAAAACATTAACGTAACTACAGACCTGTATATACGCACTGCAAAACAAAATGTTTATGCAAGACACAAAGTTGGTTTTAAAGTGCTTAAATAAAAGTCAAACACTTATTGTAAATCTACTTTAAACCAGGGACTAACATCAGTGCATAAAATGCTTTTTATGCATGATGCACTGAAAACACCTATTAAAAAAGGTAAATCAAAGCCCAATGAAACTATTACAGGTAGAGAAACATTCACAAATTTCCAGCGTCCAAAAATACAAACGCAGAGCTGTAAAAGAAGCAATAATTTTACAACACACACCTCTGATGTGAAACATGCTCACAAATGTAAAGCAATGATCTGTTCTTTCCTCATTCTCACACGCATTATAAAAACAGGCACATTTTCTTACAGGTTTTTCCCTAATTCCCTGATGCATTTAATGTTATGCAATGGCTCCTACATGAATGCTTTGTATTTCATGACCATAATTACAAACACATACTTAAATGCCCTTTAGCCCTAAAGGGTTGGCAAACCTATATAATAAAGGTTTATTGCATTTAGGCATATGCACAAAACACAATTAAATAATTAGGTACATAAAACTGAAATATGACAGACCAAGAGTAGGAACGGTTTTTGCAAGCATTTTTTCTTACTTCAGCATTCCTTTTCTTACTTTTTCTTATTCTCAGGAAGAGCAAAATAATTGATTTAGAGGAGCTGGATTTGAGTTCTTCCTGAAATGTTGTGACACTACTTTTATTTCTTACATCAAAGTGTGTAAAACAGCAAAGAGAAACTACAGACGGCTTCAGTACGATGTTAAACAGTGAACCTCAGTTTAACACTCTCCACACTGTTAATAAAATAAGACTTATGACTGAATCACAGCTTCGGTGAATGAAACGTATCGACTGGTACTTTCAAAATAAAACACAAAGGGGCTGAAAATTAAATGAAACTGGGAGAAACAAGATTATGTCAATGTCAGTATCTCTCTCTCTCTCTCTTTATTTGAATTAGCTGACGTTGGGCTGAAACCACAAGAAGGCTGAAGATGAGATCAAACCCATATAAATGATTCAGTTTGGCACACCCAAATGTAATTTGCGCTTCCCTAAACTGCAGAACCAGAACAGAACCGGCCCAGAACAATCTGATTGTCTGTGGACATGCATACAGCTATCAACACGATTCAAAATAGTTTTCATGAAGAAAACAAAAAGGTTTGCAACAATTTCTGTTTACTGCAAATTGACATACACAGTATTTACCCCAAATCTAGCAGCTATATTATCTATATACATATACATTATCATTCCATGTATGAATATGTCTATGAATACATCTATGTATTTTGGAACCAATATCACTAATTTATCAAAATTGGCCAGTTTATCAACTCTATATTTCAACTCAACTCTATCTTCAATTTCAACTCTAATTTCTAATTACCATATTCATAAATCATGCCATTTATTCGGTACTCAAAAGTACTTAGAATAACAACAACAAACAGCCCTGATGTTAGTTCTAGCCTAGTCTAGTACCAAATACAGGAAACCGCAGTAGTATGATGTTATTTTTTGTTCTTGGCCTTGTTTGTTAGAAACATTTAATTACCTACAACCAGCTCACAGAGCAAATTACAAGACGTCCCACCATTAATTTTTAGGGCTGGATTACACGGCCTAATTTAAAGGTTGCAGATGTGAAACACGCACGAAAAAGCAAGACCGTATTGAAAACCTACTGGGATAACGCTGGGATACTAATTACGACCCCCACCCGCCCCCTCGCCAATGATGTCATTTCCTTTCATTTGCCAGACTCGTTCTAGAGAAATTCTCATTTGATGGTTATTGCTACTCCAGAAAAAAGAAGGCAAAAGAGGAAAAAAAGCACAAGGAATGGTCTTTGTTATTAATTCAAACTCCTCTGCCCACACATGGTTTTGTTTTAAAGCTGATCCCATTGCGTGACTGCCGCTCCCTAACGCTGGCACGGCCTCCCCACGCGCCGCCTAATCGAACAATCACGAGAGAGTCGGTGCTCACATTCATTTTATCTCAGAATGCTTTCATGGAGGGGGGTTCTGTTGTTTTAGGTGGTCTCTCTTACATTACATTTACAGCGTGCAGTTCAGATCCCCTCAAAGCTGACGGTACTCTGTGCATAATGCTAATTTAGAAACGACACTAGCAGGGGCCACATCCCAAAACAGAAGAAATAGTTCAAGCTGTAATCTGTGATGTTTGCCTTTCTATCGCCACCTCTGTTTGAAACACAAAATTGCAGGTTACTTAAAAAAACAAAACTGACATTATTTTAATCTGACAGCTTACATTATAAACTTGCCATTGAGAGACTGGGTAAATAGGAAGAAAGTTTAAACACTTTTTTTGTTCATTTTTAACCCAAAAAAAAGTTTTGCAGCTTTAACCAAAAACAAATATTATGTCATTATTTACTCAACCACATGTTTCAAACACAAACAGATATTGCCAAATGTCCTGGCTGCTCTTTACTATACAGTGACTAATCTTCAGTAAATAATGATTTTCAGTGGATGGAATTTGTTCTATAAGGCTCTAACAGAAGCAGGATACCATACGCATAAAGAGTCACTTTAACATACTATATGGTACTTCTATAAGCTACTCGTGAAACGTAAATGGACAGTTTGTTCTACTTTTTGCGTACTGTCTCTTTAAAACATTGCACACAAAAACCTGCAGTATTTTTGTTAAGATAATGCAGCGCGAGGGATAAAAATGGCTGACACTGAACAGAACAAGTTTGTTTGACTTATCAGTGACTAAATGCTGGGGATGACCGAAACGTCCCGCCGCTACAGACAGAAATCAAAGAGTTAACAGCTACACAAACACAGCACCCGTGGCTTTCTTCATGTCACGAATGCTCAAATATTGTAAAGCTGAGGGGATTCCAAAGGGAAAATTAGGCAGGAACCGTCAAATTGACCTGAATTGTACAGGTTAACATCTGGAAATGTTGGTGTGAGATGTGTTTTGAGTAAAACCATGATGGAACGTGTTAGCTAACGTGGCACACAGACAGCACAGAGTCATGTCAGGCGAATCTGTGTTTTTCTGACTCTTTCCATTGATCTGACTGAGGTCATGTCTGCCTCTGGTCACCATAAACACTCTGGGAAAAGTCAATAAGCATGAAATCTGCTGCTGAAATTGTTGGTTATTTTCACACACTGCCGTGTTGTTTTAACACCCAATTCAATAAGCAATTACGCAAATTTCTTAAAGATAGCCACACCCACAACGCCTGATCTAGCGTGTCGTTCTACCCCACAATCAAACTTTACTGTAACTATACAGTACACCAAACTCTTGCTCCATTACTGTGATCCAGGCATCTGAATCGGCTGTTTAAAATGCCAAACACACTCAGACAGGCTGTAATGCTCCACATTATCATTAAATGAACTACTGCTGCCATAATCAATACAAAGTGTACGGAAAACATCTTAAATGAAATTCCTCTTACAGCAGCTTTCAAGTGCAGCAATAACACAAACGTTCATTTTGCCACCAGTTACATAAATTATAGATAAATAATCCTCATTCTCACAGAAACAAAGTGAGGAAGACTGGATTTTGTACCGTGACGCTGTTTAGTTAATTCCCTCCTCTCTCGCTGTAAGCAAACAGCCAAACGGAGAAGGAATGCAAACAGGGTGAAGAAACGGATCGGGTTTGAGTCACCTCAGTTATCAACGAAACCAGGCTTGAAACCGGAGAGGCCCTGAAGACTGTCACTGCCCGGCCTCAGCGATCTGGGCTGGACTGAACTTTGCATGCACAACAAACTAGTTTCAGACTAGACCAGACTCCTGGTTCACACTCCAACTTTATCAGGTAGATATTCTGTCAACATCTATAGAATATTCTATATCATTTAACTAAGTCTGTAAGTCTTTACCTCAGTTCAGATATTTAACAAAATCTTTGGCATAGTTTCTGGTGTCAATGACAAAAAACAGAACATACAAAATGTTATATTATCTTATAATGAACAATAACATTTGCAATAATACCACGTGTTTTGTGTTTTTTTTATTATAGGTAAAGCTGCTTTGAATTAATGCAACATTGTATAAAAGCGCTAAATAAATTAAACAGAAACTGAAATAAATTCTCTCCTCAGAACCTCAGCTGTGCTCAGTTGGACCATCTGTTCAAAGTGAGATGTTCCAGACTTTAGCTGAACCGTACACAGAAGTGAAGAACCCAAAGCAATATGGACATACAGGCACCTTCTGTCGGACGCTCGCAGTTAAACGACAGGAAGAATTAAAACCAGTCGTCGCAAAACCACAATTAAATCATCTTTGTGTGCGACCTGCACCGGACAAAACCGCAGGGTCAGTGTTGTGCCACACTGCAAATGTTGCATTAAATGCATGAGGTAGACCGCATACTGAATTATGGTTGCCATGCGGGTTTAAGGTAATGCCAAAATTTTGCCCAAACTAGCCTAGATGCTAATTTCAGAAACAATATTAATCTACCTCAAGCATAATACAGAACAAAACACCCAAAACAAAGAGGACAGAATTAGATGAATGAAGTATCAGCCTAAGGATCTGTAGTGGAGGTCACAGTTGAATGGGTGGTTTAAAACTGTCCGCCTGCTATTGTGTGAGGCCTCAAACATGGGCCGGTGCTGCCGCTGCCTCACAGCGATCCATTCACACGGTTCCTTTGACCATAAACTAAAATAGAGCCTCTTATCTTCAAGTGTTGCTTTAAGTGAACTCTCTACAAAACGAATGCAAAGAAAACAAGTGTTGTCAGGCCGCAAGATCAGATTTTTAAATAGAAAACTGGCTGTATCTGTGCTATATAACTGTGGCTATATCAGGAAATCCAGTTGGATAAAAAGTTTGTACAACGAGATCTGTTTTTTTTTGTTAAAACAGCTTAAATTAACTGTGTGAAAGTGTTTTCCAGTTATTTTTGAGTATGAAACAGCGCAGTCATGGTCTGGGTTCTGTTTTGATGAAATTCATAACGCAGCAAAGATGTTCGCATAAAAAAAAAAACACTTGCTTAAAGAAAAAACACAAAATCTGTCTGCTGTAAACACTGCTGAGTGCAACAGACAAGACAAAACACCTGCCTCCTTCATAACAGACAAAACGTACCTCAGCTTCATGTTTTTTTGACATTCTGCTGCCTGAAGACACATGGCCTGTCAAGATTTTATGATTGAAACAAGAACTAAAAATATATATATAAAATCACTGGTGTGTTACCAGAGAATCTGGATTTTTACCTCAGGGCCATAAAATCATACAAACTGGTCTATGAATAAGACAGTGGAAAACTACCTTGTTAAAGGGGTTTTACCCCTTAAAAAGTTACTTGCACAGACCAAATTACTTGCAGATGTCGCTAAACAATAGTGCACAAACAGCTTTGGATATTGCGTGCCTGCGAACGGGTCAGAACAAACTGTATTTCTTAAAATGAATTAACATGAAGGAAAGGTTGGATGTGGTTTTGTAAATACATTTTAAAATCCGATTAACAAAACCAGACATGATTCGCTCAAGTGAGTTTTTGTCCCAACCAGCTGAAACCATGACCAGCAGTAGCCGATGACATGTGGCTGGTTGTTAAGACTCTATGGCCCCGTCCCAAATGCTACCTTTAGCCCTCACAGTACTCCTCCAAGTGTGCACTTTGGTGACGTACCATAATTCTGCCCGTCTGAATTCTTAAGTGATAAAATGGAGAACTTACAAGGATCTACAAATCTAATAAAAACTAGATTCATATTAGCTGAATGTTGTATAAACATTGCAGAATAAAGAATAAGTATGAATATTGTTCTTAAAACCAAGCAACAACGTTAATACAACATCAATGTTTTGAACATTCCCAGAACTTTCAAATGAACATTGTTTTTGCTACTTCACGGAAACATTAAGTAAACGTTATGACAACCTAAAATTGTCAGATGATGGGTGAAAGTCAAACCAGTGTCTCTTTGAACACACAGACACAAACAAACTTCTCAGCAACGCAAGGGTTCACCATCAAAGAGTTTGGGATCCATCTGTCCCAGTTCCAGAAGATCCTCAATGCGACTTTGTTTGCTTGTACGGCAGGCCGGGAAGCCGTCTCAACATTCAGCTCCTGTGGCTTTTGATGGGCCCGACGTATTGATCCGTCCTCAGCCCTGGAGGCCATGAATAATGAATGCGCTTATTGTCATCCCAAAAAGATCAGATTTCACTTGTAAAAGCAGCAACACTTGTAATTAGCCATTGGTTTGTGCTAAGCTGCATACAATGGAAAGAACTCATTTCTCTACAAAAAGCCTGTGTGAACTCTGAGAGCTTATCTTTACAGGAATATTACAGGCTACACCTGGTTTATCATAAACCCTTTGGCTACAGAGTTCTTATCGCTGCCCAACTGCATCATTTCACTCACCGGTTGCCGCTGGTGATAAAGCGACACACAGTTTCTCCCAAAACCATATGCTGGAATCACTTATTTACTTAGATGGCCCAACAGGGAGGCACTAATCTGGACAGCCTGGGCTGCTTATTACATAACTAATTAATTCATGCTTGTTTCAAAGTGAATCTTTAACATAGTGAGAGCTTAACAGGTTCGAGAAAACATCTGTCTTCCTTATCTAACATGGGGAATAAAGACCACGTGGATCTGTGCAGCCCAGTTCAGTCTCCCTGTGCCGATTATGAAGCCGTTTTGGAGCAGGAACCATGCAGGAATATCCTAGCAACCAACCAGAAAACCCTAGCAACTGCATAACGTCTAAAACTAACTTACAGCACCTTGGCAATGCATAGCAACACCATGGCAGTGGCCCACAATTCCAGCATCTCAGTAGCGAGTTAAGCACAAACATCACACACGTAATTTTCAGAGCTAATTTTTACAGTGCCGTATCACATATTTGTTCTCATTGTCTTCCCGTCCGTCCACACATTTAGGACAGAACCACCCAGCTTTCAGGATTAAATTCTACACATTCACAGCGTAACACCGAGCAGACAAGCAGACTTTTGTTTAAATGCCAGACGAAACCTTCAGGCCTGTGCCCAGACTATGCCAAGGAAAGATGTCATTGTGGAACATGCAGGGATGTAGACAGGTCCCGGCGAGAGGGCTGGGATTTTGGCTAAGATCAACACAATGGGAGTGTGACACACACAACACACACACGTTTAGTTATCTAAATGGGATATTCCATTAACTTTTATTGTTTTCACACACAACTAGTAAAACACAGTAACCTAACTCTACCCTACTAGACTAGATCTAATGGCTTTATATTATACAAGTTTTTAAACTGTAGAAGCTGTATATTCTGTCCACTAGACATATATACCACACAAACTATCACAGAAGCGTTTCTGCCATTTTAGATTTTGAAAATAAATCATTCTGTATGATTTATAAAAAAAATTTTCTCATGGGGACATTTGTTCTGCATAACAATGAAAACCACAACACACACACACATATATACATATTCCTCCAACCCTTGATTTCTAAAGCATCATATTTTATTGACACTCTAAAAAGGGGCGAGTTGACTCCACCCACCACCCATTTCACACCAAGTACTCTGAATACTGGAGGTTTGAAAGTGGTTTAAATGTGTCTACAGAGCTGTGTAATGCTTTTGGTGGTAATTACAACTTGTCTCTTCCATCACCTGCCTGACCTACATCGCAGAGCCTGGTTACAGCTCACAATTACACAGCAATTTCAAACTGCAGTCTGACTGGAACAGCTGTAAGCTACCAGATGATAGACGCATTTGAGACGCTAAGCTTTAGTAATTATGTTGCATCATATAAATATGCCTGACGCATCAGCTGACACCATTACCTTAAAACTAGCAAACATCGTAATCTGCTTCTCAAATGCTAGTGAGAAACAAACCAAAGTCCACGAGCTTAAGTGATCCACAGAAATGAGCAAAAAACGAGATCTTAACATAGACCTAAAGCCACTACAAATCCACAGCATAATGAAGTTTTCCGCTCTGTATAAGGATGTTAAAATTCCTCACATGCTCCTAAATGTTATCAAGGGTTCATTTTAAGAAGCGTTCACAAACAGCAACGATTTTGTCTCAAAAGACTGACAAAACTGAGAAAAGCTTTCAGGCTCTGAATCTGACAGATCACAGCAGAATAAATCGTCACAACAGACTGCTGCTGTTGGAAAGACAGTCGTGGTGTTTTCACAAACAGATCTGATGGATCAGAACACCAAATGTCTGGATGAAACAGTCTCGACCCGAGTGAGGAGTTTAGGAACACCGATAATCCCAACACTGTTAAATTAATACCGAAGAAACAGTATTTTCTTGCGCCTGGTTTACACAAGCGACTCGCTAGCGTTTGAAGTATTTAGAATAGCGCTCAGGAAGTCATTAAACAAACCAAAACACAAGCATCCAATCAGATTGCTGGTAAAATCCATATTAATTGACTACTGTATTAAACAGAGTGCTGTATTTCCCTCAAAATCTATTGTAGACATGAAAATGCATAAAACAGAGCCATTGGGTTTAGTCCAAACTACCCATAAACCTACATGATACATTCTGTTGCAAAGGAAAATACCCAGCTAACAGTTTTTGGGTGTATTTTCATTTGTAAAATGTGACTGGCTGCAATATCATCACAGTGGCATCCACACTGCACATTTAACTCGATGATAAACTACAAATATAATGATTTTCAGCTTGAATAGATGGTAATGAGGTGACACGCATGAAAGTCAGTTTTATTCTGGCAACTGATCTATGAAAACCCTGTTAAACGCGTCATTCACCGGCTCTGAGTAACATCATTTAAAAATGAATGAGAAACTTCATCATGGTTCTTAAGTTTGCACATGGGACAACACTGCAATGTCTCAAGATTTCTTTCTAAACCAAAAGCATCAAGCACATGTTTTTTCTGTAGCCTAGTTTCTTGTTTTTTCTGCTTTCACAGCAGTCTTTGATCTGTCAATCCACACAGAGACTGCAGGACTTATACAGTCTAGAACAGTCCGTCTTTTTTAACTTGTAATCTGTGCCCCACCTAAACTGTTGCTGTTATTAAAATGCAATTCAGTAGCTGTTTGTAAACGGTTTGCTAAGGTTTTAGGCCGATGACCTCGGCTGGCAAAAAATCTAGGACTCCAGGAAGATCAAGACATGCAGGAAAAACGGCATCAATTAAACTATAAACTATAATCTTAAAATTATTCATCATTATACTGACAAACCAATTGGAATAGGACCTGCTTTTAACACCTGCTGTTTTATCACTAAACAATGAAGATGAACTGAATGCGCTTCTTTGAAAGGTTTCAGAAAGCAAAAGATGGTGGATCTTCTTTAAAACATTTGGAGGGTTTCAAAAGCTAAGCAACATGTTCCTGGAATGTTGGCTAATGTTGTCAAAAAGTTATCAAAAGGTTCTTGTAAAACTTTATAAATGTTACACATATCGAAAACTTTCTTTTTAAAGCTGTTAGTGTGATGTTTTGAAAACATTGAAAAAGTTTCAAAAACATTTTTATAGCTACGCAGTGACCATACATGTTTTGAACATTCCTGGAAACTTCAAAATAACATTTGTTACATTTTGTACAAACATTTTAACCTGAAATTGTTAGCTGGGTGAAGCCTTATAGATGTAGTCAGTTTTTCAAACATTCCCCAAACAAGAAAATATGCGGTTTGAATGATCAGAGACTCTTACAGTGGAAAACATCTGGAAAGTTTATAAGCCTTAAATAGTTTGCTTACATTTTGTTAAAAAAATTACAAAAAAAGAAAAAAGTTATTACTGAAATACACCTACTGATATAATCAAATCATCTATATCTGTCAACTTATTTATCTCCAATTTTTAGCCGTTTATGATGATGTCACTCTGTGAAATATCTCTGCCACCGGTTCAATAGGACGCAGTCATTACTACACACAAGAAAACTATCACTGTCTGCCAGAGGACTGAAAGCATCAAAATTCCATAGACATTTACAGCAAATCCAAGGCTGCCAAACTTTTCCAAGGTTATCTCAATGAATTCCCATCATTTGGAATACATTTTCATTAAGCATTTGGCCAACTTTTACCTAAAGCGACTTACAGTCCGTTTAATGTTTGATCGGTCTGTGTGTTCCCTGGGAATCGAACCGCCAACTTTCGTGCTGCCAACACAATCCCCGACTCTAATGAAACACCCTTCTGAAGAATCTGCTTACGGCATTATAAACAAAACTGTTTGACTTAAGCGCTCCTGAAGGAAAATACAATTGCTTGTCCTCAAAACTTTGAATGACATTACAGTAGGTTTTAAAGTCTCCATTGTAAGACCATATTACTATCATCTAGCCAGCAAACCACTGATCAGCTTTCACCAATGAGGTAGACAGTGGCGTCACTTACCTGCAGCAGGTGAATCAGCGGTCACCATGGAGACGATCACCACCATCATCATCATCATCATCCTCGTGAGTCTGACCGACAGCACGCGCGCTGTGACCTGGCAACGTCCCTCCATCCTCAGACCATCCGCGTGGACAAACTCATGTTTTAGTCCCAGATTAAATCCGACACAACCGGGTGTTTGAAACGCACTGCAGCACATAAACACAAGCAAAAACGCGTAAATAGGTCACATATCTGCGCCTAACGAATACATCCGTGACTCAGTCGTAATCCGGATCACATCCCGGCAGATGTCGTCATGCAATCGTCATGCAATCGTCACGCAATCGTCACGCACATGACTTTTAACACATGCACCGTGCACGCGTGCGTTTCGAGAGTGACACTACAAGCGCCACAGTTTCTTTGTTCCTGACCGACCAGCTCAGTCTTTTGAAACTCAATCCCAACCCGTTGCGTTTTCCCAAGCACAAAACTTCCCTATATTCCCACACTGCACGCCTCCCGGTCCATGCATAGAGGTTTCTGAACTCCGAAGACGCCAAGCTCCTGTTACGCTGGCGTTTGCACGGGGATTAGTCTCCTGCTCGGGATTTCCCGGTACTTTATACCGGATCCATTATGTGCTGCGATGTTGCCTTTTGATTTAATGCGACACTAGACGTAACTTTGACAGCCAATATTGCATATATTGCACATTGCGATGTCGCGTTACGCGGTGGCGGGTGGAAACATAACGGGGTCTTTTGGAGACACATGCACGCGATCGGTCCCTGTCCGCCAAACGCACCAAACGCATGAAACGCACCAAACGCATGAAACGCACGCGCGTTTAACACGAACGACGCTCAAACGCGTCCGCATTTAACGCGAGACGTGCGGCTGATTTCTCAACTTTAAGTCGGATCTACATCAGCTTATTTTAACGCAAAGAAAGACTCGCAGACCGAACGGACTGTGCAGCAACTTCTTACCGTAAACCCCGACGCGTGGATCGGTCTAAAGTCGGCATCTCCGCTTCAGATCCGCGACGGGCTTCTCGTTCGCCATGGTTAGGTGACACAACGCGTATTTTGTCCCTGTGAGGTGCCTGAATCCTGCCCGATCTGTCCAAACATCCCTCACTTTCGTAGCCGCAACCGCTCCGTCCTCCGGGTTTCACGGAACCCGCCCATTGACCGTCGCGTGATCATTGGCTCCCGGCGCCGTCCATCAGTCATCCGGTTAGGTTGACACCTCCACCGGCGTCTGTGGTTTCACGGCAACGCGACAGCCACCGGATCTCCAGGGTGTTACCGTGGCACGAGCAAGAAATGCGCCATGTGTTTTACGTCTAAACGACCTGGATCGTTTTACACGTTTAAACACACGCGCTGGTCCTGAATTGCTCCCATTCAACCCAGTTCATCGTGTGCAACGTTACATTAAACCGCTTTAATATGATTATTCAATATAATTATTGATGCATTGAATTTGAAATGTTGAAATTTTGTCTCTTATTCTATGTGGGCAAAATAAGTTTCTTAGGTCACAGCGTCCTCTAGTGGTCATTGAGGGCTACGTCAGCGTCTAGGTTATGACGACATGCACAATGACGTCATCCAACATCTTTTGTTGGACCTAACCTAAACCTCCCCGTGAACCCAAACTGCACACGTAATTTAACCTTAACATCTGAGGGATACATTAGTTTGATAAGAAAGGATTCAGGCCCCTCAGCTATGAATCTATATCTGAAATGTGACAAAACATTATGAGATTTGCTGTCACAATGGGAACATATTGTTTGTTGAAAATGACCTGAGAGGGACACTCAGATGTCTCCTGACATTTATGAGAAACACCCCTTGTCCTATCAACACGTTTTTTACCTGCCAGGTACCTGTCAGATAAAGTCTGCCTTTATAATATAGAGTAATATATATAATACACAGGTCTTAATATATGCCAGTATAATATTTGGTGTGTTCCTGTAGCTCAACTGGTAGAGCATTGTGTTAGCAGTGCAAAGGTTTGTGGGTTCAACCCAGGGAATACAAGTACTAATAAAAATGTATACCTTGACTTCGCTGTATGTTGCTTTGGATAAAACTGTCTGCCAAATTAATGAATGTAAATATCACAATATAAGACCTGTAACTTTATTTATACATTATAAAGTTACAGGTCATAATATTTGTTAGTGTGTTTTTATTGGGCTACTACAAAACTATGATATAGAAATGTAGAGTTTAAGATATAGTTAAATTATATTATATAACCCTAATCACTCCATCGTGTTTTAACAGCATTTTAACCTACTGTTTATTCAACAGAGCTCTGCTTTATTTATTATTAGAGTCACAACTTCACAATAACAGCACCAAAAACCATCACACAGTCCAGACAGATGCTGTGACTTAACAGTTTAATGTAAATCCAAGACAAAGTGTGATTACATTTCTACACATATACAATATGCATATGTGAGCTTACAAATTTCCTTTAATAACTCGATTCACCTGGAGACCGAAAAATGATCAAAAGTAACAGTGAATAACAAGCTATAACATAGTTCACCACGACGCAAGCCCCTCCGCATCCTACAGTTAGTAAATAGAACCATTAAAATAACTATATTCTTCTAAAACCCCCATGTTTGTTAAAAATCCTCCATGATTTTACACTGCTATCATTAGTTGTTGAAGCCTAATAAAATTCACTCGTTTTTTTCTACAACGAAAATCAGTAAGAGAAGCACACAACATTTCGTAATGGTAACACAAGCGCTTAGTAGCAAGTACTCAATTTTAGGAGTTAAATCATTCGTATTATTGTCATTATTATATTCATTTTAACATTCTATGTAGCCAGTAAAATATCCATTCTCATAGCATACTTAATAATGTTAGCCTAAGGTACATAGGGTACATGTAATGCTACGTTAACAGAACATCACACTTCTTCAAATCCCCAATAAACAAAGTAAAATTATAACAATTATAATAATAATAAAAAAGGACAAAAACAAAGAAGTATACCTGGAAATACTGAAGCGCACAACAGCCTCGACAACAATTAGCGTGAAACACTCTACTGAGAAACCATACAGCAATTGACAAAATGGGGGTCGGATGCGTTCTTAGGTCTTAAAACATTGTAGAAAAATATTTACGTTTTTTTTTTTACATTTTACGGTGAACGTTTGCGGCTGTGCAAGTAGAAAATTGTTCACGTCTTGATGGTTTGCACAAACGGCTACAGTGCATCACGGCTACATGACAGGTTACTGTGGCAACTGTTGTGATAAAGGACATTTCTGTAAGGGTGGAACTGACAGCTTTACAACTTTCACAAATAATTCACTTGCATTCACTGTTGTGTGTGAACAGATCAGGATTTGTACATTTGTAAACTCTGGAAATAAATAATACAGATGCCTGTGTCATTCCACAACACATATTTCTGACAGGGACTGTAGATTAGACCAAAACCCAGTTAAATGAGGAACGTCTTGGGCCTACAGATAGTTTTTGACCTTTTGGTTCCAAAACAACACATGGAGAACGGCCATATTGTTATATTTGGCCTCTTAGCACATGCACATCCAATCAATGGTGTTTGAAACCTCCACCGTTTTTGTTCTCAGCCTATACATTTTAGAGAACCTGTGTGTATATGAAACACAGAGATACAGAAAATTGTTCCGCTTGATTGCAAAACTTTAAGTAAATTAATTCATGAATATGTGCTTTAAAATGTTCTGCCGCTGTCTGTTGATTTAGGAACCATCTCAAAATTTTCGCCTTTGACCAGCATGTTTTCTTCCTCATTGGAATGTTTTTTCAATCCTGGATCTTGAATCCTATCAGGAAAGCTGAAAGCTGGACAATTTGTATGTTGCATGATTGCAGTTTGTATTTTTTTGCAAATCTGTCGCAACAAAAACAACCAAAAACATCCACAGTTCCTTAAAGCTCCATGTCAAATTCATGGGACAGGAGGCAGTATTTTGACATTAAAACCATGATTAATGAATAAAATGATTCACATAACACAACAATTTACATAAAAATAAACTGTAAATAGCATGAATGCTTCTTTCTCAGACATAGCACATTTTGGTAATATTACATTACTGTCTACTTCCATGTTTACAGTTCAGACTCAATAAAAAGGCTAACATCTTACATCACAAATGTTATGACTTTGTTTTGTATTCAGAATTTTATAAAGCATACGTTTACATTTGTAGAACGGGGCTTTCAATGATAAGAACTATTTGAGATAAAACAAATTTCCAAACTATTTAAAACATGAAATTAATGCTAGATTTGTTCTAGTGAGACTTATTGCATTTCTGTCATCACATGCTGTAGTAACGAAATCCAGCGATTAGATGATGCAGAACCAACAGCGATGCACATCAGATCTTTTAGTCTCAAATTTTACATTCATTTAATAGTGGCCATTTTGTTAAAAGCAAATAAAATTAATTATTCAAAATGAATGCACAGGCCACCATATAAGAGCTCTGATTTAGCTCTGCAATTGCTAAATATTTTGTTAGAATGAAAACGGTAAAGCTTACAAACTGTTAACACTTAAAGCTGCAGTGTAAATTCTGTGCCACTAACAGAAATGCAAAAACAATAAACTGCCCAAAAACACACCCCTCATCTCCCATTGATCAGCCAAATATAAGTCCCGCCTCCAAATCAGTCATTGGATAAACAATGCTTCTATCAGGCAGCTCAACTCAATACAGCAAAGTTGAAAGGGCCACAGTGTTTATATTCTTTAGCAAGATGACCTACCAATGAATTAATCTGCATTTTTCTGCATGTTTAGCTGGAATACGAGAAAAAAATTCACTGATTTGAAAAAAGAATAAAGAAAAGTTTTAAAAACTAGTTTTAAACTAGTTTAGTTTTAAAAACTAAAATAAAGCATAATTGTGGCAGACGCTATTTTGAAAACTTGGGTAGGGAGATTTCTAGTCCACTTAACAGATCCAATTAAAACCGGAACATTTTCTTTTTGCTTGTATACAAGAGCAGCACCACTCACAAAATGTACAAAGAGAAACTACAAAAACTGGAATTTTTTTGCTGTTTTAACCGCACGCTGTAAGATTTGCGAGAAGTTTTGCGTTTATACACAGTAACCTTTCCGACGCTGACCTGAAGGAACCGTTTTTGTTGTTGTTCAGATGTTGATGAAACGCTCCGTCCTCCATACAGCTACAGGGACAAAATCTGTGCATCAGTGACAGGCTGAATTTCTTTGGTGGGAGGAACAGAAAATACTTAAATACCAGCGGAGTCCCGTTTGGTCGTATTGGCCGGATCCCGTGACTGGAGACTCGACTCCTGCTGGAATGGAATGTTTCATGTGCTGTTAACAAAGAAGAAACGTTTTCTAAACTGTGTGCTTCAATTAGCAACCGACAGATAATTCTATGGGCATCCCATGACAGGCTACAACACAGCACACAGCTACAAGTGTCTGCTTCAGACGGAAGGTTTGGATAAACTGTAGCTGTAAAGTGTTAGATTTTACCAAGCAGAGTATTTGTTTTTCACCGGACGAGGGTTCGCACATGAATAAACAAAATCAAGGTTACATACCAGCCACCAGAAATCAAAACATGACGCTTGACAAACAACCAACAAAAATAAAATGCAATGAATATCCACAAAAATTATTGCAACACTCTCTACATAAACACAATATATCTAACAAAATAAAACAAAGTTGAAACACCTCTATGTAAAAACTACTTCAAATGCAAGTTCTATGGCATCACAGGAGGGCAGAAGGGAATTTATTTTAAACTCCATAAACACGTGCCCACACTCTGAAGACAAAACCAAAAAACTAACACTGTGTCCTAATCGTCGCAACGCAAACACAAACGAATAAAAATGACCAATCACAGCCAATAACAGCACATGTGGAGTAATGTTGACCAATGAGAATTCACTGTGGGCATGGCACCACAGACTTCAAGCGACCAGCTACCTGTCCTGTCACTTGCCAGAGTTGACAGCTTAGATTTACATGGAAGAGATAAACGTGATCACTTGTTGCTTGATTGCGTAACGGCTGGTTAGGACACAGTGTAAATGAAATAATTGGCTAACATATCAATGTTAAATTAAGCAGCAAAAACACAAACATTGGCCCACAGTTTTCTACACTTTTGTTATCTTACTGACGTGACGCCTGGCATAAGTGACTCTAACGGTAAGACAATAGTGACCGAAGCCAATTTTGATACAGTCCTGGTGCATGTTGCAGACATCTTCAGCTCATCTTCAACCAAATCGAGCCCCCAGAGTTAGAACAAAACCCCCACAGATTTCCACACAACGTTGAAAGTCTTCTTACATCAGAGTTTGGTGTGCTGTCATGCAGTGTCCTCCGGTGTCCCGGCTTCTACCAACGTACTCAAAGCCAACATGCTATTCTCATTAAAAATGTGAAATTTGCCATCACTTGCTCTTCCACAGTTGCCATTACAATCCACCACCATCCACCAGCACCTCAGTTGCTCCTACCGCTAGGAGTAAGACTCTCTTTCTTAAACTCTCATAGGTTTACGGTTTCTAAACCATTTCTGCTCCAAGCTCTGTTAGGTCCAGCCTTCTACAAACATCTCCAGGCCTTGAACACTTTACTTGAGCGAAATTAGAACCCAATGCAGCCCGGACTGGCTCATTTTCCATCAAATATATGTTATTCCCCTTCAATGACGTTTACAAATCAAAACTGGTGACGTTGCGTTGATTGCGAGGTGACTAAACGTATAGCTACGGTATGTACAGTAAATATGCTATATATAATTATATGCACTATCCAGAACAAAAGTTACTTTATCTTTAAATGACGACTTTGGTTCATTACCCCAGGCAAGTGTCTTTATCTAAACATAGAACAACCTCATGCACACTAAATAAGAAGCACACCGCAGGTGCATTTTTTGTGAATTCTGATATAGCGCATAAATAACATTTAGGGCTAATGCTTACGCCTGGAACGTAATAACAAAACAGCTCAGATAAAGATGTTCAAACTAGGAGCCAATTTTCCGACTAGCATCAGGTTTTAGAGGGGTTCCAGCCAAGTAAACTGTCGTAATATATGTAAGGCACTACGAGGTAACAATGATAAAACCTAAGACTGTGAAGGAATACATCACACAGATGTGTGCGGCTCACACGCACACATGCACGCGAACGCACGACCGACTACCATGTTGAACATGCCTATGTTATTGTAACCACTTTGTGCAATCACATTAAAAGAGGAACACAAAGAATCTATTGGTATCAGAAAAGTTCTTCATTAAATAAAAGGATGCAGACTGCTACATTCTACAAAGAGGGGCCCAGCTAATTTTCTACTGTATGACAAACCTATTTTCTTTTCTAAAGATGAAACACAAACAAATGAAAGTCTATAAATACACTAGAAAGTTTGTTTGTCTTGTTTTCATATTTCCAAAAGGTTCCTCCAGGTGTGTTTGGGAGTGCGCGGCGAGGCATCCACAATACGCTCACCGCGTGCGATTTGGAAACGTTTAAGACAGTACAAGGCCATCGTTAGATTTTTCTTTGAAGAGCAGCAGATTCCGTATTTCACCTTATCCAGAAATTCTCTTAGGAATTCAAACCTCCACAACGTGACGTCGGCTCAACAGTCAGTGAATGATTTCAAGGAAACAAAAAGCAAACAAAACCTTAAACAAAACTCTGTCTCTCCCGGCCCGTTGATGAGACCTTGTTATAAAAGAAATTAAGAAAGCAGAAACTTCTTCTTCAAATTCTACTTGGAAAGTAACAAATCCCAAACCTTTTTCTCTCTCTCCACAAAGAAATAAAAATAATAAAGAAACGTTAACTGGCCCTTTTGAGAAGGCAAAATAAAACGTATCTAAAAGAAAGCTTCTTAGTACCCTTCTGTTTCCTCCAAGAGTTCACTTGCTCTATCCATCAGCATCTTCATTGTCTTCAAGTTTAAGCATGAAGGTACAAGGGGGCGGGGTTTAAGGGTTGATAGGCTGTAGCATGTCTCTCTGGCTTTGCCTCTGGAGGGGTGGGGGTAAAAATGGCAAGCAGCGATTGGCCGGGCTCCAGTGTTTCAGCTTTAGAGGTAAGGGTACTGGTTCATCTTCGTGGGGCTCAGCGGATATCCAGTGTAGACAGTGGAGGCAGGTGAGGCGCTGATGTAGGTCTGATGCGCAAACTGGGCCTGGTACTGCCCGTGGTGCAGGGTGGGTGAGGGCAGCACACGGTGACCCATGCTAACAGGCACCTGGTGGACGATACCTGGCGGGTAACTGGCGTGCTGGACCGCATGACGGGCCGAACCCTGCGAGGCGACCAGGTGGGCTACCGTGCCGGTGGACCCCAGAGCCGTGGGGGCAGTGTAGGTGTAGAGGTGAGGTTGCCCCGGCAGATGGGGCGGGGCCAAATGGGGGTGGACATTAGCTGTGTGGGTGGGGCTGTTGTGGAAAGAGTACTGGGCTTGGGTCGCCATGGTAGGGGTGATGTAAGCTTGTTGCCGTCGGTGACCACCGTTTCGCTCAACCGCCATGTGCTGCTGAGCCTATAATTATAATAGAGATAAAATTAATATTTACATTTATATTTACATTAATATTAACATTTTAAAATAAGTACAATGAAATTTATTAAATACCTGGCTGAGATTGAGAGGCTGCTGCTGAAAGGGGTGTGGCCCAGGTCGCTGCTGTCGATATGACCCGCCCCCAGCCACACCCCCCGACGAGTGGTTGTTGCCAGACAAACCTCCATTGGATGTCTTGAACTTGTAGGCGGAGTTCTGGTGGTTCGCTGTGTCTGCAGGAATAGTTAAAGCAAGTTGGTAAATTAATAAGCGACAAAAAAAACAAATAATTTAAATAATAACATGAAAGATTTAAGGGTTGGATTGTTACTTGTGTGTCAGGTAATTAACTTTCAGTGTATAAATAAATTCAAATAATTAAATAAGTGCACTTCTTATTAGTGTACAAATATCTCAAATAAGACCCTTAACACAGATCGCTGCAGACATGCAATGCCAGCTGAGTTTTACCTCATATCTAACTGATGCAACATTTCAGAGCACAGAAAACTAGAATATTTTATATTCATGGAATTTTCTGATATTTCCAAGTTTTCCATGACCGTAGAAAATCTAAATAACATCTCAACAGGGATTATGCGGTCATTAGTCAAAGTTTACAAAGCAATTTTACATTTGAGGTCTCATAATATTTGCTTGACAAATTCTGACAGATCCAAGTTGTTTGAATTATCTCTCTAACTTGATGTAGCAGCTCTGGCGATAGCACAGACTATTATCGGCTATAAAAGTCTACGCTATACAGCAGAGGCTGTCAGGAACTCAGCATTGTGCTGTCACATTAAATTGGCGCAGGATTCAAGCCTGGCCAGACATCTCCTTTCCTCTGTCATTTTATCAGTCCGGCCCAAATCTCACCAGGCACGAGTCTCTCACACTCTCCCACGTTATCGCTGGTCTGGCTCTTCAGAGGGGGGATAATGATGGTTCGTGGGTTTCCGTTGCTGTAGTTATCCAGAACCGCGACTTTGGAGTCATAGCCATTGGCGTTGGGGCCATTGGGCCGAGCCTCCACAGCGTAAGGGCTGGTATTACTGGAGTACGAGTCCGGAGAATCGTGGACCGTCACACAGCTAATGACATTTTTCCTCTGTTTGGATGATGTGCTGTTGAGAAGATGAGAAGACACGAGAGTTATTCTTTAAAGAGACTCTAGAGAGAATTATACTGCAGTACATGCATGTGAATTTGGTCAGGTTATTCGAATCCTAAATGTTTTGTTTAATGATCCTTCATACTGGAATATTTACTTTGGAAAACGTCTCCAGATCCCAAAACTCCATTTTCATTTTTAAGGAATTATCTTGTATTTCTCGTGAGCTGAAACGGCTTTTTCAAATCAACATGAAATCAAATCTGACCCCATTTTCCTTCTTAATAAATGTCTCTGGTTTTAGCGTATTATGTATGATTCATCTGTTATTCCAAAGGAAACAAATGTCTGTTTTCATAATTCTGCTTTCATCAATGTACTTTATAAAATGCACTGAAATAACTTATTTTTACATAACCAATGCTGCACACAAAAAATAATTTTAAGGGTATGTTAAAGTCACTATAATGATAAATATCAGAGCGCAAACGGGTCACGTAATGAGAAACAAATGTAGGGCGGGACTTGATTTTGGCCTTCAGAAATTTGTTGGATCATTGGAAAGTTAAAGGCCTGGCCATTGGACAGTCAATATAGTCCCGTCCTCATGCTAAGATGCTGAGAAAAAAATGGGAGCTTTTTCTAAGGGGTGAGGAGATTACGAGGTCTCATGAACTAAAAAAATATTGCATGCACACATAAATCCAAAAATAATTCTGCTAACCTGGTGTTAGTGGGGTGTTTGTGGTCATCGTCTTCATCCGTGTCGCTGCTGATGGTGATGATGCTAACGGCCGGGCTGGGTGTGTCCGGGATGATGATGGTCTGGCGTGGAGGGTTGTGTTGACTGTGGTGGTCTCTCGTGGTGCTACATGCCTGTTCTCCGTTCCACCCGCCCCCTCCACCCGCGCAGGTCTGTGATGAGGTGCAGGTAGACGACGGGCCGTTCTGAACCACAGCACAGCGTGGAGGGGTGTTTTCCTTCACCCGCTTGGAGCGTTGAGGAGACGCGACCGCCTGGGTGGAGGTCACGTCGTACGACATGTTCCTGAGGTAACGCAACAGTTTTACTTTATACAGTTAAATATTCCATGTTAATGTCACGATTTGGACGTTACACCAAAATAATACTGTAGTATTCTTAAAAAATTGTATAAGACAGTCTGACTCTGTAATTATTTTAATGTGTACTGTGCTTGAGTAATATCTATGAGGTAACTCAGAGCATCATTTACATACAGACATTCATAAATAATGTGTCTGACCTGTTGTTCATCTGGTGCTGTTTGTTTTTCTTGGAGGAGGAGCTATTGTTTGATGGCTGTCTCATGACATGAGCCACGCCCACATTCAGAGGCTGCTGGGAGGGAAGGGCGACGTGACCCGCCAGTAAAGCCGGCTGTTGCATGATGGGATTGTAATGGCTGCCGTGGGGGTGAGAATTCCTACATCACAGAAAAAAAACAATAATAGCAAACAGTATTTCAATACAGTGGCATTCAATATCTTTGTTCTGGTTTTATATTCAAGATACATTCTCTAAAAACAAGTCTTAATATTTTATATTCTTGGTTTATATGTAAATGCACCTACTTACAGGATGTTTAAAGTTTAATAAATAATGTATAAAGCTAAAGATAAATATGCTACACAGACGAAATACGGATTAAACAGGATTTCTGTAATGTTGAGTAATAAAGTCTACAGATAAAAAAAGTTACTCCATAATAACAGGCAATGTTTACCAACATAAAACTAGTTCATAAAATACATACAGTTCGAAATACTATTGAATTAATGAGCGACTATATGCTCTGTTGTCTGAAATGCCCAATTATGGCTCCATCATCTAAATGAAGAATAGATGCTATGCAACATTTGGCCAGAAGGGGCAGCAGGGACCGTTTCAAACAGACCAGAACTCAGCAATGGCACATCCATTATTCTGCAGTGAAAGTGTGACAGTTTTCCTGCTCAGGAGAACTAACAGACCCTCAGGGCAGAGCTTTAGGCCCTGATGTGAGGATCTGCAGATATCAGCACCCATTCATCTGTAATGGGCTCAAGCAATGCGGGTCGGAACGGCCCGACTCCATTAACCTGACCCGGTGCCAGAGACGCTACAGCACTCGGTGTTCTGAGACGAGAAATCTTCTAATACAAGAATTCAACATGAATTCCAAATGGACTCAGACTGTAATGTGCAAGACCTTAAATATTCTTTTACTTCATTCTGAATGAATAATTTAAAGGCAAGTTGGCTGTGTAGGTGCATTTGCAAACTAAGCAACCTAGATAATTCAATCTTCTTAGTCTATAATCTAGGAGATTATGAAAACTCGGAACCGAACTGGCAGGAAGTCTATGGATCGGCCCCCATGTGATGAGTGTCTTCTGGCATTAGCTGGGATACGCTTGATTGATTTAATTTAAGGTGATGTTAAGTGAAGCTGATGTGTGTGATTTCCAGGCCACCAGCTTCACCAGAACCAGCAAGTTCCTAACTGCACAAACATTGTTCTTCATCGGGGGTTTGGTGACCCTCACCTCCAGTTAGCCAGAGGCTGGGAGCTGCTCATGGTGTCGGGGATCACAGCGGCGTGTTGAACGGAGGTGTGTGTGAGCTGCTGCCATGCCGGGGGAAGGAGAATCTGCTGGGTACCAGATGGCCATGCCTGCTACAGGTCAGGATGGACAGGGAGAGAGAGAGAGAGAGAGAGAGGTCAGGCATTGGTCAAGGAGAGGTTTAAAGATCTAACAAAATAAACCAAAGACCAGCAACACTGCAAAGTATGATTCTCTTAATCACAATCTCTGGCTTACCAGTATAAATATGGAAATACACTGAAAGTTGTTACTTAATTAGCAAAATGACTAAATATTAAGATTCATTATAGATATTACAGAAAAATGTTCTTGTGTTATCCAAAAAAAATTTGGTTTGTGCAGAAATCAACAATGTTTGCTTTTGTTGATTTCTTCTAAACTTAACCTCTCTGAAAAATTGTCATGTTTTACAGATGTTTGGATATATTCTTACTTAAAAAACACAACAATATTGATAAAGAGATTTGGATACAGCACATCTACAGCTAAACAGGCCAGGGCTCTGCATCCGTGTATTTAGAGAGGAGAAAAAGGATACGGCTATTTAGAGATATGACCGCTAGTAAGTGCTAAACTGTGCCAAACAACCACCAAAGGGGTCATTTAGTTATTTAAGACACTATTAGAATTTTTGGCCTTCCCAGCTAACAGAGCGTTCTCAGAACGTTGGCCAACGTTGGATTAAAGTTCTCTCAAATTTCTCTGAGTCAAAAAATATTCTTGAAGTAACATTAGTTGAACTTTACATATCAAATAAACATGTTACCTTGTCAGGGGAACACTTTAAAAACATTACAGATGTAAAAAAATGTTTGAAAAACGTTCTTATAACCAAGCAATCACATTAATACAACTGGATTGAACATTCTTAGACCTTTTAAAAATACTTTTAACATTTCTGTAGCTGAATGGAAACATTAGGAAAATGTTCTTACAACCTGAAAACAAACTCTCTTACAATCCCCTAAACAAATTATTCTGTTCGACTGAACGTGAAGAAATTCGCAGAAAAGCTTTGAAAAAAACAAACACTGAAGGACAAAAACAAGATCTCTCAGTGGAACAACAGAACACTTTTGCCCCTTCCGTTAGAATGTCATTTATTTTCCTCTCGTATCTAGATGAGTGGCTGAGATGGGCCCTACACAGCGTGTTCGGTCTTGGCTCCTGCGTGTAAGGAAGATAAGACCCTGCCTTAATAAAGAGATGAGGCATCTAGCAGACACAGCGCTGATGTGTTCGACATTTTCCAAATCAGCTCTGACTTTAATTAAATTCAGGGGCCCCTTTCAGAAGCTTTGTGAAGGAACTGTTTTGTATGGCGGGTGAGGAGCGAGGGAGTGCCAACAATAATTTGCCCTGAGACGTAAGCTTGAGAAAGACTGTCTGCAGCCTTAATAGTTTAATGCAGCTTTATTGATTAGCAGTTTAATGTACAATGTTTGCGCTAATGAATTGTATCTTTAATACCCTTTGCACATGTATTTACTGGCTCATCGGTACGGACCGCAGCTCTGGCTCGCTCCAAACCGATGGAGAAATGAGCGAGATGGAGAAATAACTGAGAAAATACTTCTACAACGCTTGTGTGGGAGCGATAACGTACTTTCTGTTTGCATTTCCATTTATAAAACGGATCGTTTTAGATTTTAAAATGTAATTGGGAGACTGTGCTCAAAACTGCCTTAATCATGGTAAAATCACAAACTCACAGCCTCTTACGGCTGATTGTTTCAGGTAGAGTTGTAATAAAACCAAACTGCAACATTTTTATGGAATTTCAAATGGTCTGGGTTGCTTAAGGTCAATCTGGAGTGTGAAAGAAAACAGCGTTTTTCTCCGGGGCACACATAATAATTTGAAGTAAAAGTTATTCTTAAATTATAATGTGCCTTGCATTTAAGAAATGTTACAAAACGGACACATAAACTATTTTACTGTTCATGCACTTATACAGCATACAGGCTCATCTGGCTGTTGTACAAAATTTAAAAGCATACTCTGAGCACTTCCTTTGGGCATCATGTTTAAATATCTCTACATACTTTGTCTAGCCATCACACCAATGACATGAATGTTTCCATCAGTCCCCAAAGCCCTTTCCTCACACTTTACCTCCATGTTCTCACTCTGGGTTGTGTAATCACACCGTCTGCCCTGGAATGGTAACCCAGATAAGAGTTTTCCATGCAAGGCCATCTCCACAACTACCCCCCTAACAGCTTTTCTGCCCTTGTGGGGTGGAAGCCTTTTGTCACCCCGAGGCCTCTGAAAGCGCGCTCCCTCGCCAATTGTTTTCACATTTTCTGCATTCCTGTTCGAGATAAAGGCCGAGGTCTTCCAGAGACCCTCCACACTGGCACCAGGAGTGATGTGGTGTATCTGACTGGGCTGATGGGAGGGGGGCTGAGGCCCTGGAGCAGCGAGGAGTCCAGGGAAAAAAGGAGGAACCAATATTTCCAAATTTATTCCAAAAAACTGCCTTTGACCGATAATAACCGCTGAAATGTATGCATGACTTTTCCTTTATGCGGGAAACAATAAAGATGTATTGAGGCATTAAGCAAAATCAGGGGTCAGACTGAGAGACAGGCTTGTCACTCGTCCAACTGGGCCGGTAAACATTTGATTATCTGTAATGTATTAAACATTGTTACTGTAAATTCTGCTGGTTCTACAGCCTAAATAAATTAAAACGAATGATTTGAACTGTAATAAAAATATAAATATAATTATAAAAATGATTTCTTTCTCACACATAAATACAGTTAAAATCTTTTTCTCTTCATACACACTATATATTCATACACATTTTTTTGCTGTTTCTGTAGCTTAAGTAAAGACCTGGGTTAGCAACGCAAACGTTCTAGGTTTGAAAAACATCTGCCAAGTGCATAAATGTAAATGCAATATGTGCTGTATATATAATATAAATATAATAGAGTCAACAGAGTCTGAGGCACGGGCTCAGTTCAGCAATACTGAAAAAAAGGTTGTGGATAAATTACACTAAAGCTAAACAGCCGCGCTGTCTGTTTAAAGCCGTCTGGGTGCCTCATGGCTCCAGAGGCCAGACAAATCCCTGAGCATCCAAAGAGCTCATTTAAAACCAAACTCCATCATTCTCATCAGAGCGTGACTCTTCAAACTCCAGGAGAGGCACACGGTTGCCTGGTCCTTACTGCAGACGGGAAAACAAACTATCGGTTCACTAAAACCTCCAACGGGGAAAAGGCAGGTCAGTTCAGTTTCTCTTACCGAGAACATTTAGATAAATTCAACATGGCTTCCATTAATCTGCCGGGCACAAAATGAGACTGTCTTCTCAACTTTGTTGAAGAGGAAGTGAATTATACTTATATCATTAAAACAAAGTAGGTCATGCTAATTGCTCTTGGTTGGAGCCAAATTTGGATGTAATTGTGAATTTGGGAAGGTCTGAGGGGTGTAATTAGCTTTGGAAATCTCTCGTTTTATTGCTATGGCAATGGGTGGGATGTCTGGCTGTACCTGAGTCAGAAGGCCTGGCTGGATCTGCAGAGGTTGAGCACCGGGGGCTTGTGTTACTATGGGAACTGCATTCTCCATCCGCACTGAGTAGCCAGTGTGTTTGGAGGGTGATGCTTGCAAACCTGGGAAAAACATAACAAAGGATCATTAGATGGCAAAATTTGTGTAATGTATACCAAGCTAACAAGCAATGTTATCATAATGTTGGCTAACGTTCTCTCTGAAAGTTCTCTCAAAGTTATCAGTGACAGTAGTATAAAACAATGCTTAAAGAGTTTTGATATATATCCATTTTTTTATATATATATATGTGTATATATATATATATATGTGTGTATATAATTTTTTATTGCATGTTGAATGCTACAGAATAAAAACTGCTCTTACAAGCAAACCACAACATAAATGTTCCTAGACCATTCAAAACAACATTTAACACTTATGTTACTCAATGGAAATGTCAGGGAAACGTTCTTATAACCTAAAATCGTGCAATTACTGTAGTCAATCAAATCTGCCGGTTCCTACCTTGGAAGCCAGGTGGGCAGACGATGAGAGCCTGCTGGAAGGGATCCGGCCGGGCGGCGCAGAGCTGAGGCCCACCGGGCTGGAGGGGCATAGTCCTGGGGGCCACAGCAGCCATAGGGGCTGCAGAAGGCTGGTAGAGTGCAGATTGGTAATTTAGTATGGAGACATCAGGATTTGCAAGGGAAAGGGTGGCACTGGTGGAAGAGGGAGCCAGGTGGGTGGCCTAATAGAATTGATGGGTTCAACAAACAAACAAACATAGACAAACAAACAAACAAACAAAAGCATGAGGAAGTGGGTGTGGCTTAGGGGACCTGGGGGAGCCATAATGAGGTATGTGGGGCAACATTTTAAATCATAGAAGATGATGAAAACAAACTGCTTAAAATGTTTCCTGATATACAAGATGGATGCAGAAGTAAAGATGATGTCCTGTCAACTTCAACAAACCCAAAAGAATTATTATTGCAAAATAAACCCCTGCAGGGTGATCAGTCAAAAAATAATATACTGAAGGTTTTTCATGCCACGTATTATACTGCTCACAGAATAAACACATTCACGTGAAACATTAATCTGTTTATACAGACCAGCTGTTGTACAGAAACACAACACAAGACCAGCTATGTTAAAACAGACGTTTTTGAGGTAAGGAATGTTCACAGCTGACCAATCAGAAACAAGTTTTTAAGTAATGTTAGTAAAATGTTTTTTATGTAACAAAAACTAACAAATAACTAACTAATTCTAAAAACACTAACAAATAACTGTACAAACTAATAAAGAATAACATTTTATATACATAAATAATATACACATACACAAATAAATATACACGTGTGTGTGTGTGTGTGTGTGTGTGTGTTATATATATATTATTCTTTATTATTTTTTTCATTTTCATTTTGTAAACTTTGATTACATAATTGAAACATTAGGGAAACATTCTTACAACATAAAGTTGTTAGCTGTGAGCACGGTTCTGCACCTGCGATGCGCATGCGCTGCAGCCGCTGCATCAGCGCTCAGGCGTGTTTGATAAAATGACTTATGAAACGCGCGCGGGGAGAGAAAGAGAGAGGAGGGCGAGCATCAATCAATGCTCTTGTGCTACAGTCTCTATCAATGCTAGCACCCTTCAACTCATTGAATTTGCTCAGTCTCATTAGCACCAGATAATGATCCCTCTTTGCGCTAAGCTATGATTAAATACACACAGATCTAACCGGTGAGCGGCGAGACAATCTGTTCTTCAAAGCTCTGCGCTAGATTTCCCCTCCAGTGCTTTTTTAATCCGGCCCGGCAGTAGCGTATTTTGTTATTCCTCTGTCAGTGTACAATTTGCGCCATCTACAGCGCTTGAAGAACGAGGGAATTTCCATGACATGATCTAGAACAGAATATGTTTCGCTATAGAACCGAACGTTTCCATCACAGCCGCGTTCTATAAAAAAGAACAATATGGAGGTGATAACATCACTGCAGTCGCTCAGATCTATTTCAATAAAACAAGAGAGTTAAGTAACGGCTTAAACTCTTTTATTAATGCTGTATGTTGAGCTGCGGTGGTCGAATAGAAAATGTGGGTTTGAGTCTGGCCTCTAATCTCAAAATCCTTCTCCTCACATGATTTCCTGTGTTTTCTGTGACATCTCTATAACTAAAGAAGGACGAAAGATAAATAAAAGAAGTCATTAAGATTAATTTGCAATATTCATTCCCTGCAACCACAGCTCAAACCTGAGAATGCAAATCTCGCGAGGGTTTCTCAGAACGAGGTTTACCACACATGTCCAAACTAGTTCATTTACATGCTAGATGCTTGTCATTTCTGGCTTCTGGATCAGGGTAAAAATGAACAAAACAAAAAGTGTAAGAACATATTTCTTGTCCGTTAGTGGAGTATAGTGTTATATACTTTCATCAGCTTCCAAAGCGATACCGTTTCATCTCATGCCACCGCTAGTAATTATAGACTTTTCATTAAGGTTTGTATAGAGAGATTTCAGTACAGGCCTTTTCATTTTTCATTTTCTCCGTTTAGCAGGGCCGACGAGCGCCGGGGGAGAAAGTTAATCAATACGCCGGCATGGCATTCATCACGCAAAATAAACACTTCAGCCTCACAGCTGGCTAATGCTACGTGAGCCTCCCTCTGCCTCGCGAACACACGCTAAACACTAGCCTACGCCCGTACCACACAATACACTATATCACCATGCAGGAAAAAGCTCTGTTGTGTAACTTTACAGCCGTGTGACTTTTTGACTTTAGACATTGTTTATCGGAAGAGGGGGGAAAGTTACAGTCTGAGCGGATCTGAGGAACTCAAAATGAAGGCATTATGGGATTCATGCCTGGCTCTATGTCAGCACTTTAGACAAACACTCCCCGGTGAAGCTAAACTGCACGGAGGCGAAACAGAAGGCAACAAAAGGAGGGAGAAAAACAAAGTGGTGCAATCCTTAAGGCTGCATCGCAGTAAATGCAAGCCAAGCAGGAAGTAGAAGCTGTCATGTTGTTAATCAGCACATTGCAACGGAGGCCTGCAAGGCTGGAAACACGCTCACACCCGCGCATGGCCCAAATGGCCCACGGTGAGATTGACGTTTTCGACCAATGGAGTAAGTCTACCGATACGACTAGTGGTTTACAGGGCAACGCTACACTCGTTTCATTGGATCATGCTATTGCAAGCGAGTCTGTGCATGTAATGCGATTTATTATCTGCAGCTCTGAGGGAAATTAAACTGATGGGAGAAAAGAAAATGTTTGTTTTTTCCTGCCAATAATCAATTTAAAATATGGGGAAAATATGGGAAGCTGGTCTGTGTGAGGGTAAGAGAAACCGCTTAATGTAGCTAAATTTACCAAACAAAAATAATGCACTCAAAAGGAAAATCAATTCATAGAGACTAAATAATCTGTTCGCACAGCAAAAAAACATATGTGTGTGTGATATGTGTGTGTG
This sequence comes from Yasuhikotakia modesta, assembly GCA_036877545.1. Classification (NCBI taxonomy): domain Eukaryota; kingdom Metazoa; phylum Chordata; class Actinopteri; order Cypriniformes; family Botiidae; genus Yasuhikotakia; species Yasuhikotakia modesta. The sequence goes on from JBAJNP010001209.1 coordinate 48,324, forward strand.
TGTGTACTGACCTGACTGTGCACAGTGTTAAGCTGGTTGTTGAAGGTCATTGTGAGGTTGGTGGAGGTACTGGGGGCTACATGTGTAATAAAGGGGGTCTTGCTCTGATTGACAGTGTCGTACATGTTTATCCGACGCTTGCAAATCTCCATGTTCTGGAAGCAGGATTTGACGCTGCAGGAACAGAAGAGGGCAAGGTCAATGTTCCATATGATAAACTCTCCGATAGACTCTCCATACGGAGGTCACGGGAATGTGTGTGTGTATAGCTCAACTGACTGTGTGCTGTGTGGGAAGTCCAGCAAGTGTGTCATCGTGACGAAGGGGTGGTTGAGGGTCTCTATGGGGGTGATGCGTTTGTCTGCGTCGATGGTCAGCATCTTGGTCAGCAGGTCGATGAACTCTCTCCTGTCTGCTTTCTCCGCCAGCATGTCACTGCCCTCCAGGTCTGAGGTCATATTCACCTGCACACACACAACAAAGGTGAGGAAGGAGAGAGACGCATCGACATGCGGAGATCAACATCACTGCAGCGGTCATCAGAGACGGTTCATTAGCTCTCGTCTTTGTTCAGTCAGCATCTCAGGGCAAAATCTCTGCCTGCAGAACTTAGAACCTTTGCTTATTGATATTAGAACCTCTGCTTGCTGATATTTGAACCTGATCTGCGCCTGAGGTCTTACAACCTGTGTCTGTCACTATTAACCTATAGAAAAACATATATGATATATAACATTAAAATAGTTCTGCATTTTCTTCTTTTACAGAACCTTTAAAGAACGTTCTCTGTTAGCTGGGTTGGCACGCACAGCTCCATTAATAAACGCAGGTCTGTAAGACAAAAAAGTCTCCATTTTTTTCTCTATAGACAATAATACCTTAATTTTTTATAGAATTGCTTTCAAATTTGCAGCTATTTCCTGAGCTCCTTAAAAGTTTTAAGATGCAAAAAAGCCAGAGATTTTCCTGTCTGAGGACAACAAAATAACTTCAAAAGCCATGTAATTCAAACAATCAAAAATCACAATAATGACATTTAATTAAGCACAGCTCAGAATCAACTAAACACATTGTTGGTTTATCATCACATTACGGTTAAAGACACACCGCTGACGTTTAACAAACAGCAACTGCAGCAGAGTAAAAATCCGGGGTGTGAACGCAGGAGTGACAGTATGTGGTTTATTGCCTGACGGGGTGTTTGGTGTGAAGTTTTCCAGCAGTTTGTTCTTTTTGGAATCTCACTCAGAAAAGACGAACGCATTTTTTACACCACCTTTCAGTTTATCTGTGGCTCTAACATCCCAAAACGATCAGATCACCGGCCAGCTGCACAAACGTGACTCTTTCTTTTTTCCATGCATGTTATTCTAAGCCTTTATTATGCACAGCGCTGGCAAAAAACGGAGAGAAAGAGGAAAAAGATAAAGAAATAATCTTAAACACAAGGACAAATGTAATCAGGTTGTGGTCTAATGAACCTGAGCGGGACAAGATGCAAAATACAAGCTGCTTTGAGACATGCGTGAAGAGATCGACTGCAATCGCAGTGTGCAAATCTTGCAACAGCTGCACAGGCGCATTTAGTAAACTGTCATTTGAAGCAGATGAAATGAAGAGGCATTCCTCTCCACTTTATATATGATGCTTAAATCAGATGAATTCACAAGAGGCACATCTTTGAATGTTTAAAAACAGGTGGATGTCAGGAAGACAGCTGTGCAGATGTTTCCTACACAAACTAACAGTGCTGGGCAACAGGAGACTCATCTTAATATAACCACAGACTATATCTATAATAATACACCAACATAACATAACATTATACTGTCTGTCTGTGGGTCAGTATAAATGGAGGGTGAGACATGGCCTACATAACAGTTGCACTAACCCAAGACACTGAACTTCTGAGCAACTCAGCACTTATGTAAAGTTCTGACTTTAGATCATAACACCAGAGAACCTGACCTGAAAATATCACTTTGATCCAGTTTCTGCAGAACATGGGCGGTTGTAAAGCACAGCTATGGATTCATATAACTATTGATTACTTATAGATTTGATAACTATAGATTCACTGTAGATTAAGAGTATAATCGCTTTAAACACATGTCTGTGAATTCAGTTAAAATGGCTGTAAATTAGATCAGCTATTTTGATCTAATATAGTTTGATGTAGTCGGTTCTTATGGGAAATTCACACTGAGTTTTACATCATTGTTGAAAACAGTGTGACCCGGTCGGATCAGGCATCAAGATGATTGGCCGGTGATGGGTGTGTTGATTGTAATAACTCACAGCATGCATAAGGTTACAAGTGATTTGTCTTATCACTGAATAGCACTCAGGGGGCTAAAGTTCCTTTGCAATTTTATGTGTTTTTAAATCATGTCCTTAGTTACATAACATCAAAGTTTTGTGTTGTTGAACAGAGTATTCCTGGAAAATCTCCACACAGAAAAGAGACAAAACATTTTAAGGGTGAAAGGAAAGTTGTTATTGTAGCCGGGAGCCAGTGAGGTTGGAGACAGGTTTAGTTGTACCTGTGCCATATCATCCAGGCAGTTGAAGATGTACTTGCGAGCCTCTTTAGATTTGATTCCTGTCTCAGCCTCGTGGTCCTCAGGTGTCTGCAGGTACAAACAGAAAGTTCAGTCCAGACCTAACAACACCTTTACTAAAAAAATTCTGTTTTACACAAACAATACAAACAATATTACAATTAGCAAAACAATACAAAAACAGACTAAAAAAGGCTAAGAGATTTGTGAATTACAAAACAAATAATAAGACATTAGACATTTATAAACATATTTGTTGCGTCTTGGCAGCAAAACGAGACAGAAATGACAACACAGTCATGAGAAAACTACAGGACTCTCATGTACAAGTTTTTAAGGATTTCTTAACAATGTTCTGATTTTCCAACATACTAAAGTCTGATATTAAAAGTCATACTTCAGTCCACTTCTTATTAATTTTATAACTTTTTCCAAGTCTAGGCCACGGTTAATTTTTATATGCTCCTAATTTATGTTGACAACTGCCTTGTGGGTTTTTGTTTTAATTCCTTCTGAGGAATTTTAGGAGGAAGATCTGAGACCTGGTTGACAACCTAAACGAAACATAACTGAGAATTACTTTTAAGCAATAAAATGTTTCTCTGGGAAGAACTTGACATGGAGAAGAATATTTCTCAAGACAAGTATCTCTCAAGTATCAGGGCCAAAAAAGTGCAAGGATGTATCGATTATACATGGGGAAAGATTTAAAGTTTGGATTCACATCATAAGAATAGAGGTTTATAAATGTACTTTTTGGTGGTACTGGAACTTTGAGGTGGACTTCAGCAGAAGTCCAATAACACAAAGTTCTACATTTATAGTTCGATATGTGGAGCTCGCAAACTTCATCAGGAGTTAATCTGGAGAGAAAACTCTTTATTGACTATGGACAAGCAGCGAGCATGAGGGAATGTGCAAAGAGATAAAACACAGGGGATGGAGAGAAGATGGAAAATTACAGAAAAAATGTGAGAAACGCTAAGCAGGATTTATCCCACGTCGCTCTGGTTGCCAAGTCCTCACACACAAAATCCATTTTCCTCACATTAGCCTACTGGTTTGTTTACAGGCCGAAGTGGATGAGTCCATTTAAATTTTTAAAAGACTGAAGCACAGGAAGTACTGGAAGAGAGTTTTGCACTGTCACTGCGTATTATATCTGAAAACGACAGAACGAAAGAGAGTTTTACCTTCAGTCTCCACAGAGGATAGGTAGAGTCAGGATCTCTGTTGAAAAACCTGGTTGTTTTCGTCCCTGAACTCAACAGATACTCCGCTGGCAAGCCCTGCGTTTGCGAGATGTACCGAATCTGATGGAAGACAAGTACAGCTGATGTCATACAATCACATAGCCAAGACCAACAGAGCAGTGGTTCCAAACTGGGGTCTAGGGACCCCTTACAGGGACCTCAGAACGTTCTAAGGACACAGCAAAAATGGCTGAAAACTCCACAGAACACTTTACTGTTTCATTACTAACTGTTCTTATTGATGTCTAAATGTTAATCTCTCCTTTTCGGCTACAAACATACATTCAGATCTGTTTTTATTTGTTTTGTATCCTTCTAGTGAGTTTTTACAGTCCTCTTTATCTCACTCACTAGGGGTTGTGAGGCTGTATTCTTTGTAAAGCTGCTATGAAACTAAATTTATTTTGAATGCTGATGCAATACAAATAAAGAGGCAGAAATCTTTATAATGTCACACTTACTATTTATCTAACACGGTTTAAATGTTTGCATATACATAAGAATATATAAATGCATATACATTTTGGGAATATTTATATAATTCTTATAAAGAGGTTCATGATATTTGGGGGTCGACTCCATAAAGTTTGAAAAGCTCTGCAACAGAGAAGCTAACAGTCACAGACTGACTTACTTGCCCAATTAAAAAAACAGCAGCTAAATGTATGTTTACAGCACTGCAGGAAAATGGAGCAGCAATATATTTTAACATTCTGAATGTACCAGTCTTTCAAAACAGAAGTCGAGCGTGACATAATGCACTCGTTGTGGGGTATAAAACATTTTTGCATTTAAATCCAGCATGAGCATCCTTTAACACTCATAACATAAAGCTTCTCTGCCCGGTCAGGGCAGACGACTTATTGAAATTAAGCTGCAAAAATGGGTCATTCAGAAATCATCATGGTATTACATTCATACAGAGGCAAAAGTCTATTAGCATATGGCCATCCGTGTATAGCAATACAGCTAGCAGGCAGGAAGTGCACTCACATCATATATGAAGAGACTAGCCAATCATGTTAGAGTTTTAATGGTACAGAAACGAAAACCTGTAAAGTCCTAAAGGGTCAAAGAGGGGATACAACGTGTTTCTGGATAACAACGCCACGGCCACAGGTTCAAGTCCTATGTAAGATGGAGCCTTATATGTATGTATCTTATATAATGTATAGCCAATTGCATTGTAAGTCTGTCTAAGCATATGCATTAGTCAATGTAAATGTACAAAATGGTCATATGACATTGAAATATAATTTTTTCAGTGCAAGAAATGGACTTCAGGGAAAATTGCAGCAGTGAGCCATGCTATAACAGACTGACAACATTTTGTCAGCTCGAAAACATAATCAGTCACTTGGCCGCCACACGGATGACAAAACTTCAGCAATCCAACATTAGAAGCGCTGTAAACAGCATCTGTGATGAATACTGTCTCCATCAGACTCATTTCCCCTGCCAAAACTTCTTTTAACAGGTCTGCCCGGGTGCCGCAATTACACAGAACGCCATTCACACACCTGAAAGATTTAAACACAAGGGCTTGGCAGTCGAAAGAATCCACAATAATAATAATCTCTTGCACAGCCCTCGCCAATCACCCAGTCTCTCACCCTGAGACTGAGCTCATAGCTGCTCAAGAGACCTTGATCACAGCGCTGGCTCCTTCTGCATCCTGTGAAATAAAATCACAGTTTTTTATTCGCTTGTGGAGGATTCTTGCTCAAGCTTCCAAAGCAGCGTAATTAGAAATGAGCCGAACGCTGAGAAATAACTTCTCACGCTCTGTTCTTAAAGAGATGGTACACCACAAAACATCACATCGCTCCAGATCTGCGTAAACAATTTTCCATGGAACTCAAAGAGCGAGTTATGCGCCCTGGTCGAGACCTGACAGCTTTTCTTCTTAAGTGTTTAACAGAAACTCATGCTGGTTTGACCTGACATGAGTACGAGGAAATTATGACAGACATTCTGGGTGTAGCGTTTCTTTAAATGTATTTTTTAAATGAAAATCAACAGCAGCATTGTGCGACTGGCCTTCCTGGGAACAGTCGGCTAAACCGGGAAGCTGAGGTGAAATGCCATGAACACTTTATGCCCAATCGCCTCAAACTCCTACACAAACACAAGACCTCATAAATGCACCGAATGAGGGGGGCAAAAAAAAAACTTGGTGGTATACAGAGATGGTGGAAGACAAATCTGCAAAGTCCTTAACTGTTTATAAGAGCTTGTTAAAGACGGTTTTCGTTTGCTTAGAGCAGAACATTGGCCCTGGGCTGTTTCATAAAGCCAGGATCTGTTTTTTCAAGAGAAGGCCCCATTGTATGACTCTGGATCGGGCCTAATTGGGCAGTTTGTGGCTTATGTCCAGAGCTACAGAGAGATAAAGTCACACACGCACTCACACACACATACAAACACACTCACTCACACACACTCACTCACACACACTCACTCACACACACTCACACACACACACACACACACACTTACACACAAACACTCACATACACACACACTCACACACACACACACACACACACTTCAGGAAAGCTGAGAGCAGGGTCCCAGCCAGCAGTCAGATTTGTTTTCTCTCTTAAGCACAAACAGTAATTGAGGGAAGATTCGGCAGCCATTTTCAGAGACAGGAAACATCTCTCGCTGCAGGGCCACACACACAAAATCACGCTACTCCTCTCTGCCCTTGTTCTGTCTGTCTCTCAAAGTAATATCAGACAGGAAACGTCATTTCATAACTCATTTTCCATCAGTTGTATTTCATCACGTTACATTAGATACTGTAGAAACTATTTAAAAAATTGTGTCTGTGTGTGAGGGCGGCACATCATCAGATGATCGGCTCTCAACTTTCTAAATATATAAAGTTTTATATATATATATATATATATACATACATAAAGATAATATATACATTTGTATAAATAAATAATAGATAAATGATGTGATAAAATTATACACACACACATATGCATAATTTTTAAAAAGCGCTGTATAGATGCAGTTAAACTTTCAAGCAAAACTAAACTCTTTTGCTCATTTCCTTTTTTATGTCAGTTTCTTACAAAACCTCTAAAAAGTGGGAGGAGTTATAACCAATGCCACACCCCTGCCTTGAAACGCACTGTACCAATGCCTGAACCTTTAGACGTGTGAAATCTCCCAGATCTGGTTTGTTATCATTATTATGCATTAAAGAATTAGACGTGTCTTACCTGGTCATACTCAGACGCTCCGGGGTAGAGTGGCCAGCCCAGGAACAGCTCAGCAATGACACAACCCAGGGACCACATGTCTATGGCCTCGCAGAAGGGCAGACCCAAGATGATCTCTGGAGCTCTGCAGACACATGCAAACAAACTGAGAGTCAGCTTTAGGAACAGAGGAAGGGCAGAACGTGTGTGAGGTCTTCAGACACATTCTTAAACAGCAAAGACCACTTCATGGTACCTCAGCTTCGCAAATAAGCTTTACATTTATATTATTGAACATAATTGTTGTTAAGAGTACGTATACAATACGTATGATGTCCCCAAGTGTTCCTGTAGCTCAACTGGTACAGCAATGCATTATCAGCACAAAGGTTGACGGTTCGATTCCCAGGAAATGCAAGTACTGATAAGAATGTATACCTTAAATTCACTGTAAGTTGCTTTAAATAAAATTGTCTGTCAAATGAATACATGTAAAATGACTGTCCTTGTTTTTGAAGCACCAAAATTATACAGAAGTTATAGAAAAAGAAAAGCTCATATACAGACAGTCATTATCATAACATAAACCCTGACATTCCCCGAAGCGTTTTATTTCTCAATAATGACCAGCCGTCTGCACATTATCCCAGACACACACAGAACACAGCTACTTACCAAATAAATAAATAAAGGAACATGAAATATTGATTTAGGGCTAAATTATTTTATTATGTGAGAAAAAGAGACTGTGTAGTGATATAAAAGACATTTAACAAGCACAGTTGAAAATTGCTTGCCCGGGACAACGATCAATTACACAGTTTTGCAGTCATTATATAAAAACGTGACCCCAGAATGCAATTTGCATCAATTGACCAATCAGAAGAGAGACGTTCACATTGTCCTGACCTCAGACCATCAGAGCCGTGAGGCCTCATTGTGCCATTTAAGTAGTCTGAGCTGACTAATAAAGACAAACACAGAATGCGTTTTGTTTCCACAAGCACAAAAGAAGAGAGAGAGAGAGAGTGCGTGACATGGCATTTATCTGAGAGAGGATGGGAGGTGGTGAATCATCGTTCCAAGACAGAAATCCACTCTTTTGGGTAAAGAAAAAAAAATTCAGTTTCAGCGGAAGTAAAGAGAAGGAAAACTGTGAAACGACAACAAGAGATGTTAGAAAAGTTAGATATTTACACTCACGTCACATTATTTGATGTTACAACATCCAGTATTTCACAGAAGAACAATGTGCCATGAGAAAAACGAACGAGACTGTCCGTCTGAGAACAACAACAAACAATATCTCTTCAGCAATCAGTTCCAATATCTCAGACATTTCTCATCAAATGGTGCTTATGTGTGCAAGTTTTTAATGCGCGGTTGCTAAGTAGTTGCTAAGTGCCTCAACAGAGTCCTGCCCCAGATCTGCATAACACTGGTTACTGGTTATATCTAGTGGTCACTAGATATAGTGAGTTAGGTTATATAGTTTAACTAGCTGAGTATAAAAACAACAGAGGTAAACGTGTGTGTCTGTATTTCTCCTGGATGCCACTGGGGCAAAAGCAGACCGAGTTTGGAAGTTAAATCTCCTATTGGCTCTTATACAAAGTGTGCGGTACATGACATCACTTGTCTAAAGTCATGCCGTACGCCGTGTGCCTGCCGGTTTGTTCAATGTCATTCAAATAAGCTCCTCTTCCGAGAGCCACCCCACACACGCCGGCGGCCGCAAGCGTCTCCGTGACACTGAGGAAACATTATGGCCGCCACGTATGCAAATCCATATTCCACTTCCATCTTTTCTCTCCTTCCAATGCCATATGCAAAACAGACCAGCAGCTGCTGATGCGGGACTTTGGACGGGTGTGATAAACACACACAGACGCCGCACTAAATATCACCCTCGTACAGAGCCACTGCTCATAATGCAAAAATCTGTGGTGAGAATTTCACAGCCTCGTTCCAGACCTATTAACACAGACAGACAAAGAAATATGAGATAATACACAGATGAGATGCTGTCTTGAGTTAATCTCAGGGTTGGGCAAAATGTTGAGTTTTTGAGTCGTCTCCTGTTCGAGTTAAATTTAGGAGAATCGGCCATGTTGTTTTTGAAACAACCTGCTCAGATAACATAGAATGTTCTCTGACCATTGCAAGACGTTCCCTAAAAGTTCTTAAAAAAGTTCTCAAAAAGTTATTCAAATTTTTGTTGCTTAATGGAGACCTAAAATTGTTAGCTGGCCTTGCATCAGTTTCTCAGAATGTTATAATTGTGAAATAGTTAAAGACTTTCTAAAATGTTTTAATTCTGCTTTTAAATTCTGCATGCTGTTTGCTGCCTCGATTTAAAATCAAATTTAACTAGCACTCTCGGTTTGATTGTGAACGGATAAACAACTCCGGCTCATTTGTGGCCCATTTTGTATATTTAAGCGTGAGATGGTTAGTAAAAGCTGTCAGTTTCACCTGTCCTGGCTGTGACCCAGCAGGTGTGTTTGAATGCGTTGTTGTGCAGCTCGCATGTTTGCAGAGGCTGAAAAGACGCATGCGAGTGCAAACATCCTCTCCTGGTGTTGATATATGCATGACATACATGCCAAATACATCCAAATGTGAACACACACACACACAGCTGTGGGAGCCATTTCCTGTACACAACCATACACAGTTCACAACATGATTTAAGGTATTTGCACTCGACATAATTAGCAATTGTTTCAGCAAATATAAAAAATATGTCAAAAGAATGTTTATGGAACAAACCGAGGTAAGTTTGTAAATTTGTGCTTAACAAGCAACAGAGAAAATGTCGATGGGGGATAAATTGTTTCACACGTAACAAACGTGTGGATGTCTGTGTTTGCATATTTTATGCAAACAAGTTGCTAATCACCTTCCAATATACTGAGTTTTCTAAATCTGTTGCTTAGACTTTAATGCATTCAAATTAATTGGGTAAAGAAAGAAAAAAACATAAGCCTGTATGTAAAACAGAGGCCGGTGTTTATGCCTGGAGTATAAACACCGTGATTATTGAAAGACAAAGAATAAAAGACACATGCCACATGCTCTGGTGAGGGCCTGTGTCCAAAGAGCCAGTCAAAGAAACCTTTGCTCAGCCAATAACTAAACATCAAATCCCAAACCATACATACACATGTGAACAACGCTGCTATTTGAGGCTCTGATGGATCCATCATCCTGGATCCATCACAACTGACCTTAAACACCATTCAAACCTGCGGTGAAAGGCGACGCCCTGGTTTTCCTTTAGCTCCTCCCCCAGCTCTCTGACCAATAAACAACGATGAATAAACAACAACTGATGACAAACATTGTTAAGTGTCATCATTTTAAAACTAGACACAGGAAGACATTTTAATTTAACATCAGCCAATATAAGCTGATTTAGACTGATGCTACAAACACAAGATGGATAACACTGAACAACACAATACATTAAAATAAAGAGTCCATATAATCAAACAGTTAAAGCCATATACATCTGTCACCTAAAACAAGTCACACATACACCAAAATAATGGTTTCCTTAATATGCCCCCTCCAAAATCCTGTTTTCAGTGGAAAAATCTTTCATCACAAGGCAGTAAACTATTTTATGCTTCCTGTCTGTCTTGTAAACGGAACCTTGATCGTCAAAGCCCCCCGCTGACTGCCGCACTCCCCCGAGAACAACTTTAATATTCATGTCATCATGGCGCTGTAGAGAAGCGGAGGCTGAAAGTTCTCGCTCTGCCATATTAATAAACATCGAGTGAGGTGGGCTCGGCGAGGGGACGTACACACCTACCCCGTATCCGTGACTACAGGCGATGCAGAGAAAGATGAGGGGTGAGAAGACAAATATAAGTGTGACAGGAAAAGGAGAGGGGTGGGTTAAAGAAATAGTTTCCTCAAAAATCTTCCAACATTTAATCACCGTCATGTCATGTCAGGAATGTGTGACTTTTCTTTTGACAAACACAAAAGATGATACTGGTAACCGAACCACAGCGGCACCCGTTGACTTCTAGTGTTTTTGACACAAAATGAAACCATTTCTCCGAATATTTTCCTTTGTGTCATGAAGGTTTGAAATGAGGGTGATTACATGATGGAAGAATGTTTTGTTTTTGAATGAACTGTCCCTTTAAATGACAGAGACAAAACAAACAGTCCAGGAGTGTGAGAACAATAGCCAGAGGGAGCTATTTAGATTTCCATCTCCACGGAGAGTGAGCTTGGGGTCGTCTTTCCACAACTTACTAAAACAACCTTGGAAATAGTCCTGGCTTTATTCTGCTCTTTTTGTGGGAGTTCTCTTTCATTCGGAGACTCTGTGAACCTCTTCCTCCCTCGTCTTAGAACGCAGAGGAAATCTCCGACGACGGCATCGCTCCCTCAGCCGCTTTGCTTCAGTCATTTGCATTCCCAGGACATAAAGAGGAAAAGTGGGGAGTGAAACAGAGAGAGTCAGAGAAAAAGCACATTTTTCTGTTATAAACACCTTAGCGAGAGATCACTTTCCTCCAGGCCCTACAGGATGTACTGAGCTGTGAATTTAAAATACAGAGCAAGTTTTAAATCACACCGGAAGACGTGAAGCAATATTGGATTAAAGCTGCAATCCGTAACGTTTGCCTCTCTACCGCCATCTCTGTTTAAAACGTAAAACTCATGAACATCATCTGCCTTCCATTATAAATATTGAAACAAAATTGTCAAACTGACATTTCCCAGAAAATTGCACATGACAGCTCAAATTATAAATCATCTAAAAAACTTCACATTGAGAGTCGGGGGAACGAAGGAGATATAGACTTGATCTATAACTGATCTGTGTTCCTTTTTAACCCCCCTAAAGTTACAGATTACATTTGTTAAATGTCTATTCCCTTACAGTTTAGTTAATATTTCATTCATTACAATAACTGCCACAATTATAAAAAAGTATTTGTGACAATAAAGCAAATTAAAAACTAAACTATTTAGTTTTTAAAAAACTATTAAAAAAGAGAGGGGGAGTAAGAGACAGAGAGATTGTTGAGTTCCACATGAGTGACTACAGCCCCTCTCTGTGGTTCCTGTCAGCAACAGGAACTTATAGGGCTGAATCAGCTGTATGTTCTCTCTCTCTCTCTCTCTGTAAGTATGTGGGTCACGTCTTGAGCTTTCTGCTTGAGGAAAAGGTCCACAGAACAGGAGCCCTAACGGCCGCTCTCTCACATTTGCAGTCAAACCCCAAGTGAAATGAGCTACAAGTGGAACTCTCTTCTCACAACTTTCTCAGACAAACACCCTAAATTAAAACCGCCTCAGACATTTTATCAGCAGAATAAATGATTCGGAGGCTGTTTGTTTTTCTCTTTGTGTGTGTACACTACAAATATACATCACACAAGGAAAAAAAGATGTAGTTGGGACACCAAATGTCTCTCTATCTATCTTTCTGTCAGTGTCTCTCTCTCTCCACACACACACTGGTCATATGACTCTCTATGCCTTTAAAAAACCCATATTGGTGCACTAAAAATATTTAAACTGTACAAGTGTACGATTCATAAGGCCAATATCTCCAAACAGACATATGGGGGACCTGCCACTTCTGTGATCACCCAACAGAATGTTTATTGGCTGATCTTCTCGAAATGGCTAAATATAGGCCAAAAAATCTGCCTGGCTGATATATATCGGTCTATCACCGGTTCAAAGCCCATCTGCTCTGAACGGAGTCGTGTAACAGAGTAACACAACACATGGAGTCATCCAAAAGTGTTTCTGCATGTAGGTGGGCTTAAGTTCTGAGCCCACATGGCACAGTCTCTGCCCACCGCCTCTGGGTAGCACAAGCTGTTGTTTCTTTTCTCCTACTGAGACAAAAGAGAGAGAGAAGCTCACCTACACCACACAGCCCCCCATCACACCTCCATCTCTGTTTTATCCGTCTCCCACTTTCGTTTTCCCTCGCCACAGTCCAGCAGTCAGATCTCCACAGCTCCAATCAGATTGTGCGACTGAACGTGTGGGTTGTGTTGCTTGAGAACAGGTACAGGTGATGTGACCATTTCTATAGGTCTACGCTTGGCTGCACAGCACGTATGTTATGTATTTTATAGTATGCAATATAAAACCCCACACCCCAAATTATAGAAGGTTATTAAAGTATGCGACAGCCCAAATTGTGTTCTGGAAGATGCTGTATGTATACGTTCCTAATACTGTAGTATGAGAGAAAACAGCTATGTCATGTTTTTTTAGTAAGCCAGACTCCTATCTAACAAGGAACATTGTTAAAATGTTATCTCAAAGTTCTTTTAAGGTTCTCTCAAAAAAAATCTTGAAGTCATGTCTTATGTTATCATATATCCGTATATATTGTGTCAAAAATGTTACAGAATAAAAAATGTTTGCATAATGTTCTTAGAACCAAGCAACAACATTAACACAATTAACACATTCAAAGTATAATATTTAATATTTTTGTTACATAATGGAAAAGTTAGAGAAACGTTCTTACAACCTAAACTTGTTCTCTTGGTTGGAATAAGTGCCCCAAATACAATAAACACTCAAGAAACATGTCTGCATAGAGCGACACAAAAGCGCACAGAAATATTCACGCTAAAACCTTTTCCGCAAGCTCTTCAGTCAACCTCGAGTCGTTCTGCTCCCTCCACCGTGTCAGAGAAAAAAACCTCTCCAATCTGCTCCACAAACCCCCGTGAAAACACAGAGCGGGCGAGACAGACAGACAGCGACAGAGAGAGAGAGACCATCGTGAGAAACACAATAAACGCAAACGGATCCTGAGCACTTAATCTGCCTGCAGATACGTTACACCACAAACGGCCAAACACAATTAGCCACGCTGCATTCTTCTGCTTTTACACAAACACAATATCTCTCTCTCACTATCTCTCTTCCCCTTACACACACACAGCAGAGCGATAAGAGACAGTAATTAATAATACAGCTGGAATGTGAACAGATATCTAGCTGTCATTTACCGAGGCTGCTTAAAAAGCACACACACACATGCACACACATGCACACACACACACACATATGCACACACACACATGCACACACACACACATACATATGCACACACACATATGCACACACACACAAATACAGGTGTTATGAAACATGTCCAATGCAAGGGTTCAAAACACCCACAAACCCTCGCATTTACAAACCTGTTCTATTTTAACTAATACACATTATATACTCATTATATCTTGATAAAATGTCTTTAAATACTTTTTTATACACTTCAATTTATATGATCAAAATGATACCGTTTGCATCAAAAGCGTGCTTAAATTCATAAACAATTCCAAATGTCACAGTTTAATGTAAGCTTCTGTACAGTCCAGTGATAGTACAAACTCTTTACAAATGAGTTTGATCACATCATTTCAAACTCACCTCCGGCACGTGGCGGTTCGTCATTACCGCGCCACACGTTTACACTACCGTGTCTGGGAACAGCGGCCCTTCCGGCGCTCTGACATGCTGATGGGAACAAAATGGGATCTCTTCATTACCCATCTCTCTGACAGGTGATTAACTCCATCACATCCAACCCACCGTCACCCGCAGCCGAGTGTGATCACCTTCGTAACAATACCCTATTGTTTCATGCTTCCACACATGGGAATAAATGATTTCTTCGTTCATTGTCTATTCACAATTAAACTATAATTTGCCTTTTCCTTGTCCTGGGGTTCAGCTCTGTGATGGAAAATTATGTCTCACCACACAATGCTAAGGTGCTGTGGGAGGTTGCCGGGGCGTTGCCATGTAGTGGAAAAGATCATGCTTATAAAGTGTTGCTATGGGGTTGCTAAGGTTTTTTTATTTTGCAGTCCAACATAACAGTCAAAATAGTTCTCTCTCTGCATCTATTTTTAGAGCTAAACTTTAAATATTTATGGCTAGCAGTTTAAAAAAATGCATTAACCCTGGGTAAAAATGAATAGTTAATAGTAAATTATTAGTATTAATGAAGCTTTTTAGTGAAAGTCTTTAGCATGCAACAAAATCAGCTACATGTTCCTTCTTTTGCTGTTTTGTATTGACAGTGTGATGAAATGATGTTATATAGGCTAAATATAGACATAGGGACTAGAACTCTTTTGACTGTGTTATAATGGACTGCAACAGACAGTAAGCACAGTTCCAGGGTCAGAGACAGTAACGCAGCAGATGCATTTTAGTGATTATGTGCAGCTGCCAGTGCGAGATGGATAGAGCGAGAATAGATGTGTGTGCACACAATGCCTCTGAACATCTGTCTCTCTGGGGATAAATCCAAGAAGCATCCGCTCACCTCACCCATACGTTCACGCTTGCACGCCGAACACCGTACAAAACCACACACTCTGTTTACAGCACAGAGGGTCTCTGGCCAACACACCACCAATCAGGTGCAGCGCTGCACGCATTTAATGCGACACGCCCTCTTCTGCCACGAGTCTGTGTGTGTTCTAGGCAGACATGTAGCGTGACTGGATATTTCTCTCTCACTCGGGGGCTGCAAACACCTGGACAGATTCAGTTTACCAGGCAAACACTGAGGGAAAATGACAGAATAAAACAGCCAATATCACTCTAATGGCGCTGATAAAAGCGTCAAACTGTCCTTGAGCAGGAAATGACAACCCAAACAGGTCTTCCTGTTCTGGGAATAACAACTATAAAGAAAGGAATTAAAAGAGTGACAAATCACCCGTCATTTTCAACAAGGGCCTTGCATAGGCCATGACGTGATATGGGCAGGCATGTGACAGCACCAATTTATAGATATATGCTGAGAACAAACCAGGTGTCATTTCTGTACGGCTACACCTCCATGGCCTGGAGGAGCTCTCAAGCTTGCAAACAAATATACAATAACAAAGCCAAGAGCGTCTCAGGTTCAGAGCCCGTCCTGGAAACCCAGACCCGGGTAGACGGCTCTTGCGGAAGTTGCTTTCGTGTTAAATGCAACGGTGACGCCAACTGTGTCCACAGCAGACAACATAACCTCAGACAAACAGCCCTGTGTTTACAAGAAGCCATCCTAAAATTAAAAACAACAACATTAACAAATGTTTTGGAAACAGACGCCATTACATGAACGTTTGCATCACTAGTTATGAGGTACATCATCAGATTACTACTTTGCTATCAAACGAACTCACAAAAAAGTAAAAAATAACTGAAGGTGAAAAACGAAAGAATTTTGTTGATATAATGATCACAGCCAATCAGATGACAGCATGGATATGAGAAGCGAGGAGGTGACGTGTGGTATTTCCAGCTGTTCCAGGAACAGAGGTGTGGTGTCTTATCTAAACTCAAAGACAACACCCAAAAACCAAACACATAAATCTTACAGTATGTGAAGCAAGGTACACTTAAAAGTGATGTTAGCATTTTTAAAGTTAAAGTTTTGAATGCAGAGACAATAACAAGAAAGCAATTTAAAGCTTAATATTTATAAGAAGTGTGAACTATTAAAAACAGAGAACTATTTCTTTGTCTGACCGACGCCAGATGGAGGGAGCAATAGGGAAACCTATTCAAAAACAATCATTATGATTGCAGCTGAGTTTGGTGATGCTAACAGCACAGAAATTACACACTTCACCTTTAATAACAGTAAACTGCTCTCTGAATTATCCCCGGAGATTCCCCAGCGCTTTGTTGCGACGGAGCGCAGCGCTGGCCAGCTCTCCGTTCTGAAGATCTGAGGAGAAGTGAGACGAGCAGGTAGGGGTAACAGAGCGAGGAGAGTCTGGTGAGGATGATGAGGAGGAGAAAGAGCGAGACAGGGCTGTTCTGTAACACAGAGTGAAGTCTTAAAGGCGGGGTGGTTGATCAGAAACATTTTTTATGCTGGTTAAAGTGGTCTAAATATATTTTTATTAATATATCTCTTGTGTTGGAAGGCACAGGTCAAAAAATGTTCATTCCAATCATTGCATTCAGTTTCAATATACTATGATTATATATTTGCATACCTCCATGAACTATTAAAGTGGGCGTGGCTTCAGAGAACTTCCTAAAAAAGAGGGCGGGATCTTATTGTTTCTCCAAAATTGCCTGCCCTACTTATAAGGGTCAAACTGACATGACTTGTAGGCAACAAAGCAATCAAAATGCATTATGACTTACAGTGCATTCAACAAAACAGTATCTTTATTTTCTATTAAAACCTTTAAAAAACCCATTATGCATATGAGCTGTGATGTCACACAGCAACTGCCAATGGGGCTACCAAAAGCAACCACGATCCCCGATACGATTGGACACGGCAGTTGAGGGGGAACGCCCACTAACAACCAAAAGTACTCAACAACCTCCAGCCATCTGTCAGAGTGAACAGGGTTTTACAAGAGAACAATTACATAAGCCACTGCTTTTGAGGAAGAAATGGAGAGAAAAGAGATAGAAAAAGTGCACATTGGCAGAGGTGAAGAAGAAGAGCAGGGTGGTGGAGGACAGCTGGCCCTGGGACAGGAAATGAACCGCTCTCTCTCTTAGCCCAGGACAGAGGCCAGTGCCAAAAACAGCGGCAGTTCCTATCTCTCTCTCTCTCTCTCTCTCTCTCTGTCTCTGTGATCTTCTCCCAGCTGCAGTTTAGCTTAGTCATTGACAAAGAATACAAACCCTAATGGGTCGAGTGAGTTTTCAATCGCTCTCTATAGCTTTTTATCAAGCCGCAATTATTATATTACCCTCATTATTGAAAGTTTCAGTCATAACTCAAAATGCACCTATTAGCAGAGCTCGCTGGAGATAGAGGCCAACAGCGTTGACCCTTAACTCTGTCTGTCATAAATCACACCGGCGTCGTCAGGTTACCGTACGTGTGCTGAGAAAACCATACGGCCCATGAGCTAGTTTTACGGTAGGAAACTAATCTGCTCACCTAAAAACAGACAGCGGGATTTAATTTATTTGTTTTGTCACAAAAGTTAATTTGATTTGATCTTCAATCCACTTTGTCAATTGTACCAATATTCTGTTTATGAATACAGATTAAAGGAACAGTTCACTCAAAAAT